>CAUYLG010068145.1:0-16639 GCA_963573385.1 Cacajao melanocephalus
TGTGGCTCCTCCGCCGGGAATCTCCCAGTCTGTGGGCAACAAAAATTCGTCTGAAAGTGCGGCGTCCACTCGCTCTCTGCGCTTTCACTGGGAGCTACAATCCTGAGCTGTTGTTAATCGGCCATCTTGGATCTCTCTCCTGTGGTTGGGTACTTCTAAAAAGAGTAGGAAAAGCTATCCTGTAATAGAGTTTGTGTTTGCTTGTTGAAGTGTTATGTGCCAAACTGACCTATAATGGGAAAAATAGAAAATTGTTTTATTTACTTATGTAATCAACTGGATTAGAGTTGAATTCTCTAATTAACACTCTAGTGTAGGAATAGGGCTTTTTATAAAATCCTACATGGTGTCTGCTTAGTAATAGACACTCATCAGTATTAAGAGACAGTGGAATATCTACCTTCTTTTTGTTGCCCTAGCGTATATTTCAAGATTCATTTCACTGGGTTCTAGACTTTCTGAAGCTAAAACCCCTTATCCCCATCCCCATCTTTAGATAGACAGTGTGAGATAGAGGTGAAAAGATCTGGTTTGTAATAATAGCTCACATTAATTTTGCACTTGATGTATAGCTGACATTAATTATGCACTTGATGTATTTCAAGAACCTTTCTAAGTCCCCATGTGTATATGTTCATAAAATCTTCACAGTAGCTCTCTAAATGAATGAAATATTTGTTTCTATTTTGCAAATAATAAAAGTCTTCTTTAATTTTTGTAGTTTTCAGTGTGCAAGTTTTTTTTACCACTTTGGTTAAATTTATTCCTGTGTATTTCATTATTTTTTGATGCTATTGTAAATGGTATTCTTTCCCTAATTTCCTTTTTGGATAGCTCCTTGTTAGTGGATAGAAGTGGAACTGATGATTGTATGTTCATTTTGTAATTTGCAATTTTATTAAAGAAATTTATTTATTCTAACAAAATTTTTTATGTAATCATTTGGGTTTTCTAGATGTGTCATCTGCAAACAGAGATCATTTTACTTCTTCCTTTGTGATCTGCATGTCTTTGTTTATTTTTCTTGACTCATTGCTGTGGCTAAAGCTTCCAATACTATGTTTAATGCAAATGGTGAGAGTGGGTGTCCTTGCTTTGTTCTGGATGTTAGAGAAAAAGCTTTCAGGTTTTCACTATTGAATACAATGTTAGTTTTTAGATAGTTGCTTTTCATATATAGCCTTTGTTAAGTAAATTCCTTTTTAGCAGGGAGGGCAGAGTATCACTCTGTCACGCAGACTGGAGTGCAGTGGCTTGATCTTAGCTTACTGCAACCTCTGCCTCCTGGGTTCAAACAATTCTCCTGCCTCGGTTTCCTGAGTAGTTGGGAGTACAAGTGTGCACCACCAAGCTCAGCTAATTTTTGTATTTTTAGTAGAGATGAGGTTTCACCATGTTGGCCCGGCTGGTCTCGAACTCCTGACCTCAAATGATCCAGCTACCTCAGCCTCCCCAAGTGCTGGGATTACAGGTGTGAGCTACTGTGCTTGGCCTAAATTTCTTCTGTACTTATTTTTTTGAGAGTTTTTATCATAAAAGATTTGATTCAAATCAAACTTTGATTTGAATCAAAATTCAAATATTTGAATTTTGTCAAATATTTTTTTCTGCATTGAGGTAATCATGTGATTTTTATCTTTCATTCTGTGAATGTAGTATATCACATACTTGGTTTGCAAATGTTGAAAAATCTTTGCATCTCAGTAACAAATTTCACTTGATCATGGTGAATGATCCTTTTAATATGCCATTGAATATCATTTGCTAACATTTTGTTGAGGATTTTTTATCTCTATGTTTTTGAGGGATATTAGCCTGCAGTTTTATAGTTTCTTGTAGTGTCACTGTCTATCTTTGGTATCAAGCAAAAACAAAAATAAAACTCTTGTTATTCTTTCTCCATCATGCCTTTTCTTCCTTGAAGCAATAAACATGCAATACTCTGGCTGTTTCCTAAATAATAAGAAGAATTACAGGACCAAAGTTTAATACATGAGCTTCCATTAAAAAATACTATACCACCACATATGCTATATTTTAAATTGTTCCCAATTGGAATGGTTGTATATACAAGGGAAGCTGGTATATCAGGCTGAGATCTTATCACTTGTTTATTCCTTTCTGTGCTGTTATTTTGTCATCTCTCAGTGACTCAATAGTTCCCAGAAAGTATGATTATATGCCTGAGACACTGTTCCCAAGCCCAGTGCTTTTGTTCTGTGCCATCACCTGCAAATATTCATCCATGTCATGACTATGGTGATGCATCATACTCAAATCATCTGCCTCATCTCATCAGCCCCACCCTCTTGGAACATTTTTTTTCTGTCGGATCCCTCCTCATGCTTCTTTAGTAGTTATTCTTTATTTTCCCAAGTACAATGCTGGAGATACCCCAGGCTCGGTCTTGGACCTCTTCTCTACAATCTCATGGAGTCTTGTGGCTTTAAACATCATCTACATACCAGTGCTTCTCAGATGTATTCTCCAGGCTGAGGCATCCCTCTGACTCTAGAGTCACATATACAAATTTCTTCTTGATATTTTCTATTGGATATATAAAATATTTCTCAAATTGAGCACATTCAAAATTAATCCTCATCTTCCTAGTGCATTTATTACAGTTTTCATTATCTCATTAAATGGCACCATCATTCATGCAATTGCTCAGGCCAAAATCTTTGCAATTGTCCTTGACTCTTCTCTTTTTCTTATAACTGACAACAAGTCTATCAGTAAATCCCATCAGTTCTACTTTTAAATAACCAGAATCTGATCAATTCTCATGACATCAATGCTACCTGGTCCAAACCACCATTGTATCTCTTGACTGAATTATACAACATCCTCCTGACTGATCTCCCTATTTCTGGTTTATTTTCTCTATAAGAGTGAGGACAGTGAGGGTAGAATCTGGAGTTTATGCACTTCTGAATCCCCAGTGTCTAAAAGAGTGTGGATATGTATCAGGAGCTCAAAAAAAAAATATTTGATGGGACGGGCATGGTGGCTCATGCCTGTAACCCCAGCACTTTGGGAGGTTGAAGTGGGTGGATCACTAGAGCCCAGGAGTTCGAGATCTGCCTAGGTGACATGACAAAACTCCGTCTCTACAGAAAATACAAAAATTAGTGGGCATGATGGTGCATGCCTGTATTTTCAACTAAGCAGGAGGCTGAGATGGGAGGATTGTTTGAACTCAGGAGGAAGAGGTTGCAATTAGCTGAGATCCTGCTACTGCACTCCAGCCTAGATGACAAAGCCAGACCGTGTCTGAAAAAAATTATACATATATATATCTATATAATTACTACAGAAAATATTATATATATATGTATATAAAATAAATGAATCCTTTATGTAGGCTTTTACTTTAAAAATTTCCTCTAAAAATTTTTAGAAGAAATAAGGTTATTGTAAGGTTATTATTTTAAATCAAAATTCCTGCCTTGAAGATTCAAGAGAATTTTTGTGTTTGGGGACAAAGAGTGTCTGACATTTTGAGCTTCCATTATCCTGGTTTTCAGGCACCAAAAGACTTGGAAAGCTGATGCAGAATAAATTCTGGGGAAAAGACATTTGAGTGTATAATTTATATCATAACCTTGTTTACAATCACATAGAGAAGGCTGAACTTAGGACATGTTCTTTACAAAACTTTCCAGTTGGAATCAAATCTAGATCCTAAGTTTTCTGTTGTCTTAAGGGACAGCACAGTATGCTCAACCAAAAATACATTGTTCCCTTGAAAGCTGTTGTCATCATAAAACACTGTTTAAGAACACAGGTGTTGCCTCATATTTTTAGCTCTTCGTTTTGGATGAGAGCAGCGATGAGAGATTTATGTGCCTGTCAAACAAGGACAAGATAAAGCGTATTCTCCTGGTGCCTCATATATTTTCCTCACATATTTTTAGTTATATATTTTGCTCATGGTGCTGGTGATATCTCCTTTTTTTGGTATGTCTTCTCATTCTGCTTTGATTCATATTAATTACTGGGAGACAAAGATGTCATTGCTATGAGCAAGATTGAAAGAAATTTAGAAGTAAAGGAGAACATCCTTTTCTAGGATGGGGACTTTTCTTTCTTATACAATCAATTATCAAAATGTAGTCTATGTATGACATACATAGAGATATGCTATGCAGGTGAAGTTACAGTGCACAATCTATGGCTTTTTAACACCTGGGAAGTTTAAAAGAAATGGCTTGTGTTGTTTATTATTGACTAGTCTCAATGATTCAATAGCAGTCAGAGTTGATGGATGTTTGGACTCCAAGTCTCTCAGCAGCTAAATGTTTGATTTGCATTGTGCCTGAGCTTTGGAGAGCTGGAAAAGATTTCAGCACCTAGAGAATATATTGGGCTATGAATTTATGTGTTTGTTGCTATGGTAATTTATATTGGCATCATTTCGATATCCTCCTCAAACTTGGGCATTTCATAACAATGCAACACCTTTACATACTTTAACAAGAAACTGTGCCTGAGAACTTAAAAATCCATTTAAAGTATTCCAGAAAATATTAAATCAAGTGGGAATAAATCATTTTAAGCCTGAGATGTATAATCATATGAACTATGAGATTAGACATTCCCTGAAAATGATTTTATAAATGGAAGCATTACTTCTGATAAACAATGCAAAAGTGTGATTTTCTGTAAAGGAAATACCTTTGCATCCAGACTAGATCTCCCCCTCTCCACTTTCAAGTAGGCAAAGGAAGGCATGTACTTGCTAATTACTAGGCCATGTGGCAGAAAAAACTATTTCACAGGCTTCAGCGATATATTTATAATCACTGACCACAAGACCATGGGACACTAGTTTTTGGCAAGGATGCTGGTTATTTAAAGATGTAATTGCTACAGACTGAATTTGTGTCCAAAATGCTACCAATAGGTTAAATTGACAATGCTTTTATTCCTTATCATGATTAAATTATTTATATTCCTATATATTTTTTTCCTCTTTATAACTCAAACATATGTTGTTAAGAAAATGATATCAGTATTATTCCCTGGGGTGTCATTTTTCACTGGAATGAATGGCATAGTTTATATGCTGTTATTCTGACTGTATCCTACTGCTATTATTATTTTCTTTCATCAAAGCAAAATATGTTTCTATAAACAAGAGAAGCCTTGATTAACTCAGAGTTGAAATGAATTTCAGAGGTAGGAGAAAATGGCAGCTGCGTCTCCTGCTGTAAACAGATTTCCCCGAGTTCCATGCTCCCATTCAGGACCATACAACCAGTGTCCTTCATGCAAGTATCGTCTTTTGTTTTCAGAGTTGATCCTAAGAGATAATTTGAAATAACAAATACATCGATAAAGCCTTTATAGATACAAGTCAGAATTGTTCTATCCTCAATTTCTGTAGACTATTTAACCTTTGGGCTCTACCACACATTAAGCTGTGCTTTGTGTTAGAGTTAAAGTGAACATTTCTATCCTTTTTGATCCTGAACACCTGGAAAAATAGCTTATTGCTCAACTCTTGTGCCCAGTAACCTAGCCCAACTCTTCACTGCACATGGTAGGTTCACAATCAACATTTTTGAAATTACCTCTTGGGATTCTAAGCCTCTTGGAGTTTCAAGGAGTAAATAAGGGGGGCATAGTTGTTTTCTGAAATTTACTTAATTTTGCTATCAGATGAGAATTGTATGCCTTTTCTTCAGGAGATGTTGTGAATAAACATGACAGGAGAACAATAAATACTTATGATCTTGCCTTAATATCTTGAGCAAGTGAATACTTCCATACTCATCGAATTATTGAGGTGTATGAGAGATATATTAAGTATCAATCCAATAAATTATTTTCTGTTCCCTCTTCATTAAGAACAGGAAAAATATAAACACACATTTCTAGGTATTACTGGCTAGTTCTTTCCTTGATGTACGTGTCGCCATCTTCAGATGACTGGCTGGCAGCCATGCTGGAGGATGAACAATGGTGTCAGGACTTTTGATTGGCTCTTCAGATAAGTGAGACCCCATGAACTAATTTTAAGCTTAACTAGCCCCCCTATGTGGCACTTCATGTTAGTCAAGGGTCTCAGGACACCCTTGCAAAGTTAGAAATACTGAGGGCATGGTGCTGTGTATTTGTACTGCACTATTTTTAATTATTCCTTTTGCCTTTCTATCCTGGCTGCTTCCATAGAGTCTCCTGCCTCATGCTTTGCTGAGTGGATGACAAGCGTAGTGAGGCTGGCTGGCGATAAGATGATTAGATCAAAGTGAAGGCTTAGGCCAGAGTTGGACCTATCAGAATCTGTTTCCTGCAAAAATAGACTTAGAGATCTACTATTTAGTCTCTGTTTGGACAATTTCAAGGAAAAGCATGGCAAAGCCAGGGTCGAGGTGGCCAGATTTGAGTCTTATGCAATGGGATCAGAGAAAGCTTGTTTGCACAAAGAGAAAATAATGAGAGGCAGAATCTGAGAGAAACAGAGGAAGAAAGAGATCAGAAACTTCCAGAAAAGAAGATGGACAGAGAAGCTGTCTTGTTTGTTGGGAGATACTACTTTCTAAATCCTAGCTCTTGCGAGGTCCAGTTACACTTCAATTTTTTTTTAGGATATGTGATACCCATCTTTCTAATAAATCCCCTATCTATGCAGCAAGCCAAAGCAGGTTCTGTTTCTTGCAAACAAATCAACACTTGGCCAAGTCAAATCAATTTCTAAGCTAAACCTCTGCAGCGTGTCTCTTCCCTCCTCAGCAAACCTCAAATGAACTCTGATACCCTCTCATGGATTCTGTCTGCAGGAGATGTGTCTCCAGGTGTCTGCTTGTCTGCTATAATATCTGGTGCTGTGGGATCCCAGTTTTAGAGATCCTCAATCCAGAGGAATTGAATACTTTCTGTTTGGTTGATGGCTAATGGCAGAACATTTTAACAAATATATAGATGGTCCCTGGCTTACAATGGCTCCACTTAATGATTTTTCATCTTTATGATGATGTGAAAGCAGTATGTATTCAGCAGAAACTATACTTTGAGTACCTGTACAGCCATTTTATTTTTCACTTTCAGCACAGTATTCAATAAATTTCATGAGATATTCAACATTTTATTACAAAATATGCTTGTTAGATAGTTCTACCCAACTGTAGGCTAAAGTAAGTGTTCTGAGCATGTTTGAGGTCGGCTAGGCTAAGCTATGATGTTTGGTAGGTTAGGCATATTAAATACATTTTCTACTTTCAAAAGTTTTATTGGGACATAGCCCCATTGTTAAGTCATGAAGCTCTGTACTGATGTAATCATCAGATGATCCATCTTCTAGAACACTAATGAATGAGCCATATATGTGTTTACTTATTGGAAAGCAGAACACATATTGATTAATGCACACGAGCCCATTTCATCATTAGGGGTTATATGGTTTGGATCTCGTGTCAAATCGTGATCTCCAGTGTTGAAGGTGGGGCATGGTGGGAGGTGACTGGATCACGGGGGTGAAGTTCTCAGGAATAGTTTAGCATCATCCCCTTGGTGCTGTTTTTGTGAGAGTGAGTGAGTGAGAGTAGTCATGAGAGCTGGTTGTTTTAAAAGAGTATGACACCTCCTTTCTCTCGCTCTTCCTACTGCGACAGCCATGTGAGATGTGCCTGCTTCCCTTTCACCTTCTGCCATGTTTGTAAGTTTCTTGAGGTCTCCCCAGAAGCAAAAGCTGCTATGCTTCCTGTATAGCCTGCAGATCCATGAGTCAATTAAACATCTTTTCTTTATAAATTATTGAGTCTCAGCCATTTCTTTATAGTGGTATGAGAACTGACTAATACATGGGGTTAATCATGTAAACATCACATACAATAAAATATTCATATTGTTTTATCCATATTTAATATTCCTTTAGTGATAATGTGTTGTGTTATTTTACAGGTATGGCTATATAGAATTTTTCACTAAGAGTAAGGATGCTGGAACCCTCCCAGGTTTGATTTTCTGCTCTGCCATTCATTAATTATCTGGCCTGGGCAAGGCAAGTCACTTAACCCATGCCTGTTTCCTAATGTGTAAATTAGGTCAATAACATCTACTTCATAGGGTTTTATTCTTTTCCATTGCTTTTTTTTTTAAACCTTTAAATGAGTTATTATGTTTAAAGCACACTAAACACCTTCTGGTACATAGTGTTTGGTAACTATTACCTATTATTGTTGTTAGGTTAAATGATTAAGTCACACAACTAGTAAGTGGCAGATTTAAATAAACAGTTTAACCATAATAGTCTTTTGCACTTTTATTGTATTTTGGAAATATCCAAGGACTCTCATATTAATTAATCCCTTGTAGCTCCAAACAGTTTTTGGCTTTAGAGATTAAGCCCCATATTACAGTTGAGGATATGGAGGTTAAGAGAAATGAAAAGATATCTCTTTTATATAGGTAATATATATCGAAAACCTTCATATTCTGTTTTCCAGTCTCCTAGAGCAATGTTGATTTTGCTTCACCACATATGTATTTTAGAAAGATGTCAGTTTTGTTGCTTAATTACAATGTAGAAAAGGTAGGGGTACTCTTTTATTGGAACATACCACTTAACTTTAGTAGCAGAAATGCTGAGAGAAGGGTGTGTTCTAGTGAACTGAGAATTAGGAATAAAAGTCCTGCATTGTTAGTCTTCAACAAAGAAAAGTTTAAATTAGCTAGGTCCATTTCCTGTGGTAGGAAGTAGAGGTTAACTCATCATAATTTGCTTTCTTTGATACCCCATTTACCCCATGATCACTACTTTGGAAACTGCAGTTCTTATCTCACAGGCCTACAGATACTGAAATAGAAAGAAACAGATGAAATTAGTGTGCCCTGAACCACTTGTTCCCCCGAGTCTCTTCTAAACAAGTCACCTTATGTTACCCTATATAGTTTATAAATGTCTCTTCTTCTAAAAATGGAATTAATGACTCTGCCTAGTCAATGACTTCACTCTATTCTCCTGTGAGGCCAAGACCTGTATAATACCTGGCTTGTCCACACCCAGCAGAAAGTGAGTTATATGTGTAGATGTCTGCCCTTTGCTTACAACTATAGAATGAGTTCCTGTTTATAGGGTAGGAAGTGGTTTGGAAGAAGCAGAGTACAGACTTGCTCATTTCAATAAATATTGAATCATCCCATCTATCCCTCATTCCATACAGCCCAACACATGGTAACAATAATTATTTCAACAAATACTTGGCAAGAATGTGCTCTGTTTAAGAGCTGTGCTAGTTATGGATGCTGGGAATAGAGCAAGCTACTTGTTTGTGATATGAAGGACATACAGGAGTCAGCTATCTACAGGAGAAAAGAGGTAGAACGTATAACTCAAGTGATATTCAAACTTGTGAAGTGATACGATCCCATAGTTAAGTGTGCTTTATGGTTTGAGTCCTAGGTGAATTTAATGATTTTGACCTTCTTTCCAGAGCTAGATAAGGAGCGCTAGAAATATCTTGACATTGGGAGAGATACATAAATTCTATGAATGTAGAATAATAAATTCTCTTTTATCCACAACCGTATTGTACATCACAACTCTATTTCTTTCATGGCTGGTTAATTATGACACAGGCTAATACAGCAAAGGTAATACATGGGCACTTCCCTTCTGCCCTTTGCAAGTCTGAATGTTCCCCATTCTTTACGGCAGGTGAGTGACTGCAAAATTATGCATAAGTAAACCCTTTTGAAAGTTCCTGAAGAACTTCATAGTCTTATTGAGAAAACACCAGCACTGGTTATTTCTGGTATTTTTGCTCAATAATGTGTATATATATATATATATATATATATGAGATATTTTGTATAAACATGTACATATGTCAAGTATGTATATGTTTATGAGCACGTGTATATATAAAAACCTTAGTTTTGTTTTCATTATATCAATGAAACCTTTAAAGATCTCTAAGTATAGGACAGAGATCATTTCTGCTAAGTCATAACAAGAGAAATATCGAAAATTTTCATATTTCAGATTTCCCATCTTCTAGGAGTACTACATGCAGAGTTATTCCTGTAAAGTAAATAAAAAGCTCAGCTTCCCTAAGAAAGCTCAGTTCAAACACGCGACCAGGTCCTCTTCCATAAAGGTTTCTTGGATGATGACAATGGTCAAATATTGGGGAGAAACATCAGGAACAAACGGATAACAGAAATGTGGCAGAAGCAATTTTCTCCCTGTCATTAGAACCGGCCAGTGTTATCACAGCAGGAGTATTTTCAGAAGATGAATCCCCTTTGGGGTTTTTATAAGTGTCTGAGCTTGATGAGTTTTCCCATACTTCTACGGATGTGTATCCCTGCAGCGGTGTCAGGTATGATTGTGCTTAAATATGCTGATAGGAAGCCCCAGCAGGGAGGGGACGCTGCACGTGTAGGGGAGGGGAGGGGAGCCGCTGGAGCTGGTCCCAGAGCAGACTGGGGTGTGCAGCAGAGGGGAGGCTGCACACGCAGCATGAGGAGGGAACGCCAAGCACAAAAGCAGAGATCCAGTGGGCGAGGCTTCTGGAAAACCTTGGCTATCTCACTATTCTCTGAAATGAGAGTCAATTCACGTGAGTCCAGGACCGGGTCAGCGAATCCCTTGGGTCCCACCTTGGCTTGACGTTCTCGGAGCTCCCAGGTAGGCCTCAGGAGGAACAGATTCTGGATTCCAAGCTCTGGGACTTGGGGGCTCTGGAGCTCCCGTTGCCTTCAGGCCCTGGGTGCTGAGGTGGGCACGCTCCTAGGCAGGGAGAGGACTGGCCACGGTCTCCAAGCCCGCTTCTCACGGTGATGCTTGGAGGAAGTGGTTTCTGGGTCTGAATCCAGTGCCTTCAACCTCGTCCTCTTCTGCCAATTCCCCTCCCTGCAGGAGGGGAGGCTCCTGGGGAGTACCCGCTTCCCACCAGGGGTCAGGTCTCCCTCTGCATGCCCTATGACTCCGGGTAGGGGGTTTCTGGAATCCACGCTGGACATGGCCCACTTCCAGACACTCCTCCACTGTCCCCAGCCCTGCCCGGCATAAAAGCCAACTTGGCTGGCACAGATCTCATAGGCTGTTTCGAAAGGCATTTTATTAATCCCTCATCCTCTTTGCCCCCTTCCCCCTTTCTCCTTTTGGACCTTCATCTGATCACACTGTTATCCCTTCTATACCCAATGATAGGTTCAAAGTAGTCTTTGTAGAAGCAAACAATTTAAAACAAACTTTAGCAATAGAGACAGGATATCAAGATGCAAATGCCTGGTTGGAATGGAAATATTCTGTCTGCATGTTAAACAAAAACAGTTGTTATGCTTGTGCACACAACAGGCCAGAGGCCCAGATTATCCCCTTTCAGCTAGGATGGTCCTCCAGTCGACCATGCATGGGCTGTGTGGTAGCCCTTTTCCAGGACTCTACAGCCTGGGGTAATAAGTCGTGCCAAGCTCTCTCTCTGCTATATGCCAAAGTTCAGCACCCTGCAGGTCAGCCCCCAAGGGCCATCCAGCTTCGGTTTCCCAACACTGAGTTCACTTCGTGTCTCTCACGACCAGGAGGAAACTTAGCGTTCCTTGGAGACTGGAGAGGATGCAGTGAGCTGAAGACTTTTTGAGAGCTTACCAATCAGTCAGCCCTTGTCCCTGAGGGGATATGTGTGGTAGTATTGTGGTGGACCTTTACTGGACACTCTGCCAAGTAACTAGAGTGGCACTTGTGGTCTAGTCCTATTGGCTATCCCTTTCATCCTGGCATTTCATCAACCAGAGGAAGGAAAAATACAACATCATAAAGCAGGAGAAGCCCCTTGTGAGTCTTTCGACTCTCACGTTTATGTAGATGCAACTGGAGTCCCATGTGGAGTACCAGATAAATTTAAAACCCGAGATCAAATAGCTGCAGGGTTTGATTCAATATTTTGGTGGGTGACAATTACTAAGAATGCAGATTGAATAAATTACATTTTTACAACCAACAGCGGTTTATTAACTACACTAGAGATGATGTTAAAGGAATAGTTGAGCAATTAGGGGCAACCAGCCAGATGGCTTGGGAAAATAAAATAGCCTTAGACGTGATATTAGCAGAAAGAGGAGGAGTTTGTGTCATGCTTGAAACTCAATGTTGTACCTTCATCCCAAACAATACTGCCCCTGATGGAGGTATAACAAAGGCACTGCAATGTCTAACTGCTCTGTCTAATGAGTTAGCCAGCAACTCAGGGGAAAATGACTCCTTCACAGGGTGGCTAGAAAAATGGTTCAGTAAATGGAAAGGAATCATAGCCTCAATTCTTACTTCTCTTGCAGCCATAGTGGGTGTACTCATTCTTGTTGAGTGTTGTGTCATACTGGGCATCCGTGGGTTGGTGCAAAGACTCATAAAAGCAGCACTTACTAACACCTCCCTTAACTCTACTCCACCTTATGCAGAGAAACTTCTTCTTTTAGAAAATCAAGAAGAACAACTAAGCCAAGACATGATAAGGAAGTTTGAAGAGATAGAACTGTAAAAAAATTCAAGAGGAGAACTCATTGGATACAATGAGTTCTAAATTTCTCTTCAAAGAGTCAGTATGTCAGTATGTTCAGTTATTTGTCCTCCATTTTAAAGTTAACTTCCTCACAGTTTCCACCAATCCTAATCAGTAGTTCACATCTGTTCCCCTGGTCATCTGCTCTGGCCAGACTCACCCTGATCACCTGCTTTGACCTGAGTCACCTTTAGTTACCTGTTCTGTAACTGTCCTTCTTGCCAAACTGCTCACCCCACTACTCTGGCTCATACTCCTGCTTCCTTTAAAATAGTCAATTGGAATTAGCTTGGTCTGTGTGGTCCAACCCCAGCCAATAGGGGAACAACATAGTAGTAGGGGCTAACTGCGTCAGGGATAAGAACCGCTTCCCCTCCCTTGTTCAGGTGTGTAGTTGCCATTGCTCAATCTGTGAGATGCATCCTTCTATAGAAGTAAATTGCCTTGCTGAGAAAATTTATATTTGAGAGCTACTTCTTTTGCGGCACTGAAAATTTACATATAACACACAGTATCTGAGCTGGGTATTAACTAGGCTGGAAGGCTAGGGAGGGAGTTGTAGACACCTGGGCAAATTGGCTCTTTGCTTTATTTTTATGTTAATTTCAAATAATTTTTTTATTGGGTCTCAGCTTAACCTGTTCCCCCATTTTTTAAATCTCTTTTATCTCTTAGTAACATTTAAGTACTCATTTCCAACATGAAAGGTTTCTAGTTTTGGTGACAGTGTTACAATTGAAAACAAAGTTGTCTCCCTACCCAGATAACCTCTCTCTAAAAATAGTGGAGAAAGGAAACAGATAATAGAGAAGAAACCAAAACAAACAAAAACAGGAAGAAAGTAGAGAAAATAATTTTATTATAGAATAAGCATTCAGTCAGCAAGTGATGTGCACCATGTGCAGTTGTTACCATAAAGGAGTCCTGATCCAGACCCCAAGAGAGAGTTCTTGGACCTCATAAAAGAGTCAGAAAGTGAAGGAATAGGCCAGGCATGGTGGGTCATGCCTGTAATCCCAACACTTTGGGAGGCTGAGGCAGGCAGATCACGAGGTCAAGAGATCGAGACCATCCTGGCCTACATGGTGAAACCCCGTCTCTACTAAAAATACAAAAAAATTAGCTGGGTGTGGTGGTGCGTGTCTGTAGTCCCAGCTACTTGGGAGGCTGAGGCAGGAGAATTGCTTTAACCCAGGAGGTGGAGGTTGCAGTGAGCTGAGGTAGCGCCATTGCACTCCAGCCTGGAGCCTGGTGACGGAGTGAGACTGTCTCAAAAAAAAAAAAAAAAAAGAAAGAAAGTAGAGGAATAAAAGAATGGCTACTCCATAGACAGAGCAGCCCCAAGGTTCCTGGTTGCCCATTTTAATGGTTATTTCTTGATGATATGTTAAATAATGAGTGGATTATTCATGCCTCCCATTTTTAGACCATATAAGGTAACTTCTTGATGTTGCCATGGCATCTGTAAACTGTCATGGTGTTGATGGGAGTGTAGTAGTGAGGATGACCAGAGGTCACTCTTGTTGCCATCTTGGTTTTGATGGGTTTCAGCCGGCTTCTTTACTACAGCATGTTTTACCAGTAAGGTCTTTATGACCTATATTTTGTGCCGATTTCCTATCTCATTCTGTGACTTAGAATGCCTTCACAGTTTGGGGATGCAGCCCAGTAGGTTTCAGCCTCATTTTATCTAGCCCCATTCAAGATGGGGTTGCTATGGTTCACACGCCACTTACACTAATTTTTCCTAATTAGCACTGCTAATGAGCAGTGAGGATGATCAGAGGCCACTTTTGTCAACATCTTGATTTTAGTGGGTTTTCGTGGGCTTGTTTACTGCAACTTGTTTTATCAGCAAGGGCTTTGTGACCTGAATCTTGTGCTGACCTCCTATCTCATTCTGTGACTAAGAATGCTATCCTCCTGGGAATGCAGCCCAGTAGGTCTCAGCCTGTTTTAACCAGCGTCTATTTGAGATGGAGTTGCTCTAGTTCAAATGCTTCTGACACAATCAGCCTAGAGGCTGCAAAGACAATCTTACATGTAATAACTAGTAAGGGGGTTTTCCAGCATCATTTGCTTATAGTTCATCTTAAATTCACCAGGCAATTGGGTGGCCATCTGTGTTAGCTCATCAGCCTTATCTAGAGGAGAATCACATTTTTCATACCTTTGTGAAACCGCTTTTGCAAAAATTATAACAGTGAGAAATTTATGGCAGTGAAAAGGATTTGATTTAAACCAACCCCCCAATCTTGCCTTTCCATTAATTATTCCTGGGCTTTTGGGCTGAGCTAACTTTGGAAGACATTTAGTTTATGGCTTAAATGATAATAGCCTTTTCCCAAAACTCCAAAACTCAACTGCTTTTGTAAAATTAATGAAAGGCCATCAGGTTGGGTGAGGATAGGAATCTGAATTCTACTACGGTATAGACATAAATGATCGCCAGTCATTCCTGCAAATAACATCAGAATTGCAGATTAGCCTTTTGAAATATGTTTTCAGGTGTTTTTTTCATGTCTGACACCCATGGCTCCACCTGAACCCGCCAATCTGGCTTCTGGGAACCCACCCAGAAGCAATTCAGCTCAAGAGGACAGCTTCCACTATCCCCCACCCACCATGGTTTCATCTCTGCTCTAACCAATCAGCAGCAAGCACCCATTACCAGGCCATCCCCACCCCTTCCCCCAAGCTGCCTTTGAAAAACCCCTAACAATGGGCCTTTGGAGAGATTGAATTGAGTACTAATTCTGTCTCCTGCGTGTTGTGGCTGGCCTTGTGTCAGTTTCTCTACTGCAATGCCATGGTCTTTATTTGTGGAGTGGCAGAAAGAACCTGTGGGGCAATTACATTTTTAATAGGATACGGTAGTTCTGCAACTGGAGGGAGAAGCCTGTGGAAGTTAGGCTCTCACCCTTTCTCAGAAGCTGGGAGAGGGGTGCTATTCTTCCTGATGATTACATTTCAAAGAGATGGCTCCCATGTCCTTGAGAAACACATTCCTGAGTCATAAAGCTGACAAATGGCCTCTTTAGTCTTTAGGAGGATTAATGTACAATTCAAAGAGAAAAAAAACTACTTAAAATTATAAGTTTTCTAGAGTAAATGCTCTGAGAAAAAGGAGAGGGCAGTCTCTCCCCTTATTTTCAACAGGAATAATTAAGCATTTTATTTTTTGTTTGTTTCTTCAGGAACAATGGATAGGGAACTAGGAGAATTCCTCATGTTGCAAATTTCTCTTAAATTGTACTTGGTATTTTAATTTGAAGGCAGACAGCCAAGGTAAAACTTCACCCAATTCTAGATGTTATGGAAAACGATTTTGTTACAGGAAACAGGTCCTGATCCAGATCCTAAGAGAGGTTTCTTGGATCTCGAGCAAGAAAGAATTCAGGGTAAGTCCACAGTGCAACTTGAAAGCAAGTTTATTAAGAAAGTAAAGTGAAAGGACAGCTACTCCTTAGACAGAGTAGGATGTTCCTGAGAGTAAGAGGAGGAAGGCATCCACTCTAGGTACAATGCTTGTATATATGGGGAGATGTTTTCTGCTACAAGGGTTTGTGATAAAGCATTAATTTTCTTTATTACTATATTATGCAAGAATCAATATTACTATCTTTAAAGCAAAATTAGGAATGCCTTTATTCTCCAGATAGCAGGATTATCTGGACACTTCCAAGTCTGAGTCTGTTTTAATAAACATTATTAATTTGTTCACTTAACCATAAACCTCTACAGGCTAGGAATGCCTAGTGTTCTGAGAATTCAGCCTAACAAGTCTCAGCCTCAGTTTCCTAGCCTTCACTCAAAATTGAGTTGCTCTGGTTCGAACACCTCTGACAATCTCACATTTAAATGTTTATCAGTTGACCCTTAGCAAATGTTTTCCAGGCACCAGCTGTGCTCCTGGAGCTGGGAATAAGGTGGTAGAAGGGACAAAGTGGAGGCCTCCTGGAACTCACATTCTTTTTTTTTTTTTTTTGAAAGAAAGAAAAAGAGAGGAAAGAAAGTGAGAGTGAAAGAAAGAAAAAAAAAGAAGGTAAGAGAGAAAGAAAGAGGAAGAGAAAGAGGGAGAGAGAACGGGATTCTTGTTCTATTGCCCAGGCTAGAATGCAGTCTAAAAA
>CAUYLG010068146.1:0-63924 GCA_963573385.1 Cacajao melanocephalus
AACCCCATCATCTCAGCCCAAAATCTCCTTAAGCTGATAAGCAACTTCAGCAAAGTCTCAGGATACAAAATCAATGTGCAAAAATCACAAGCATTCCTATACACCAATAATAGACAAACATAGAGACAAATCATGAGTGAACTCCCATTCACAATTGCTACAAAGAGAATAAAATACCTAGTAATACAACTAACCAGGGATGTGAAAGACCTCTTCAAAGAGAACTACACACCAACCACTGCTCAAGGAAATAAGAGAGGACATCAACAGATGAAGAACATTCCATGCCCATCGTTAGGAAGAATATCATGAAAATGGCCATACTGCCCAAAGTAATTTATAAATTCAATGCTATCCCCATCAAGCTACCAATGACTTTCTTCACAGAATCGAGAAAAAAAAACCTTAAACTTTATATGGACCCCAAAAAAGAGACTGCATAGGCAAGACAATCCTAAGCAAAAAAAAGCTGGAGACATCATGCTACCTGACTTCAAACTATATTACAAAGCAACTGTAATCAAAACAGCATGGTACTGGTACCAAAACAGAGATACAGACCAATGGAACAGAACAGATGCCTCAGAAAGAACTCTACACAACTACAACCATCTGATCTTTGACAAACCTCACAAAAACAAGCAATGGGAAAAGGATTCCCTATTTAATAAATCGTGTTGGGAAAACTGGCTAGCCATATGCAGAGCTGAAACTGGATCCCTTCCTTACATCTTATCAAAAAATTAACTCGAGATGGATTAAAAATTTAAACATGAGACCTAACATCATAAAAACTCTAGAAGAAAACCAAGCAATACCATTCAGGATATAGGCATGGGCAAGGACTTCATGAATAAAACAAGAAAGCAATGGCAACAAAAACCAAAATAGACAAATGGGATCTAACTAAAGAGCTTCTGCACAGTGAAAAAAAAAAACTATCAACAGAGTGAACCATCAACCAACAGAATGGAAAAAATGTTTTGGAATCTACCCATCTGACAAAAGGCTAATATCCAGGATCTACAAAGAACTTAAACAAATTTACAAGAATAAAAAAACAAACAACCCCGTCAAAAAGTGGGCAAAGGATATAAACAAACACTTTTCAAAAGAAGACATTTATGCAGCCAACAAACATATGAAAAAAATCTCATCATCACTGGTCATTAGAGAAATGCAAATCAAAACCACATTGAGATACCACCTCACACCAGTTAGAATTGCAGTCATTAAAAAATCAAGGGAAATAGAAATGCTTTTACACTGTTGGTGGGAGTGTAAATTAATTCAACCATTGTGGGAAACAGTGTGGCAATTCCTCAAGGATCTAGAACTAGAAATACCATTTGACCCAGCAATCCCATTACTGGGTATATACCCAAAGGATTATAAATTATTCTATTATAAAGACACATGCACATTATGCTTATTGCAGCACTGTTCACAATAGCAAATACCTGAAACCAACCCAAATGCTCATCAATGATAGACAGGATAAAGAAAATGTGGCACATATACACCATGGAATACTATGCAGCCATAAAAAAGGATGGGTTCATGTTCTTTGTAGGGACATGGATGAAGATGGAAAGGGACATGGATTAAGCTGGAAACCATCATTCTCAACAAACTGACACAAGAACAGAAAACCAAACACTGCATGTTCTCACTCATAAGTGGGTGTTGAACAACAAGAACACATGGACACAGGGAGTGGAACATCACACACTGGGGTCTGGGGATTGGGGGACTAGGGGAGGAATAGCAGGTGGTGAGGGGATTTGGGAAGGATAGCATTGGGAGAAATGACTAATGTAGATGATGGGGCAATGGATGCAGCAAACCACCACCATGGCACGTGTATACCTATGGTAACAAACCTGCACAATCTGCACATGTACGCCAGAACTTAAAGTACAATAAATAAGTTTAAATAAATAAAAATAAATTTTAAAAAATCTTTGACCAAGATTACAACTGAATTGCTTAAGATTGCTTTGATAACTAATGTAATTTTGATGTATCTTAGTTTAACATCTGTTGTCAGTCTTTTCTCTATACTTAAAAGGTGACTTAGATAAGCATTAGTCTCTTAGACTGTGAGCTGAGCAAATGGCTATGAAGATCTGAACTCTTAGACAAGTTAGTCATAATAGTATCCTGTGTCTCAAAATTCAGCAAAGTATTTTCTTCAAATGTGGATAGGGTCAAAACATTTAAATTGCTAGCACTAAAAGAAATAATTGCTAGCACTAAAAGAAATAATTTTTATAAAAGCATCCAAATTATGTCTTATTTAAAATATTACATAATCATTGTTGAAATGTATTAGGTATTCAAAAGTCCATGTGTTAGGGTAATGAAAAGGAGAAATGGATCAGTATAGGAAAGAGAAAATTGTAATGGAAGGTGGTATAAAGAAAGAGAGAGAAAGTGAGAACAGTTTTCCTTTATTCCCTATGATGTTTCTGTGTCCCTGAAAATAGCTATATTTAGCTTACAACATTTGAAATAAGGAGAAAACATCCTATTTGTTTACAATTAGATAATATTTTATATAAGATCTGATTATAACCAGATGAGTGGTTATGCACTCTGAAAAAAAAAAAAAAAGTCTGGTTTCAATCCTGAGAGGCTATTTAATCTCTCATACCTAAATTTTACTGTGTAAAATCAGGATCATAATTTCTAATTCATAGTCTGCTAAAGGATTAAATGAAATGTCATATTAAAAGTGCTTAACATAGATACAAGCACTGGTAATTATTTTATTTATATAATTAAGTGCCTACTATAAGATAAGCCTTGAGTCTTAATAGCCATTCTTGGCCTTGTGGATATGAATAAGCAAACTAGAAGAGTTACATAAGAATAAAACAATACACATATATTAGAATAATTGACTGTGTGCTTATCAACATAGACACAGATGATTATGCAATGAGGCAAATTGAGAATAGAGAAGTTGAATTCTGGAATGGCAGTGTGAAGAGCTTCATGGACCATCTCTGCAATGAAACAACATAACTGGTGAACAATTTTTTAAAAAATAACAGTTGCAATCTCTAGAAATTGCCCTAACAACATGTAACAGTTAAAGACACATTTATTCAAAAAACAACTTCTCAATGTTGATAAGAAGAGCAAGAGTCAGTGGCATTTGAACCATGATCTTTTTTCTTCCTTCTCCGAGCTTAACATTATGAAAGTAGTTGATTAATGAGTACAAGTATACATTTAGATAAAAGCAATGAGACATGGTGTTTAATAGATCAGCAGGGTGACTAGAGTAAACATTAATTGATTGTATATTTTTAAATAGCTAGATGGGAATAATTAGAATGTTCTTAGAATTTAAAAAAATGATAAATATTTAAGGCGATGGATATTTTAGTCACTCTGATTTGATTATATGAATGTGTCAAATTATCACATGTACCTACAAAATATGTACATCTAATATGTATCAACAACAAAAAATAAAGTAAAAGGAAAGTTTTACCTAGGTCAAGTACAGCTAAGAACACAGGGCTCCCTCTTCCTCTAGATATAAAACAAAGATGGCCTTATCTTCTTGGGAAGGGAATACATTAGAATTTCTTTCATTTTGCAGCTCTGTGTTGCAGAAACTATATTCCAAGAAAGAGTTTCTGAGAATTTTGAGCCTTGTTCTTCAACTCACCTCTCATTCATAGAGTGGTGGCCCTATTTCCTAAGAAGGTTGAGGATAATGGGCTCCAGATGAAACTTGCCCAAGTTCAGTCATAAGGAGGAGATGCCATGTTGGGAGAGAAAAGCCAAGAGGACCAGAGCTACAAGCCCAGTCCAATGACCTAATCATGAAGAAGAGGAATTATTTTG
Organism: Cacajao melanocephalus; assembly: GCA_963573385.1. Taxonomy (NCBI): domain Eukaryota; kingdom Metazoa; phylum Chordata; class Mammalia; order Primates; family Pitheciidae; genus Cacajao; species Cacajao melanocephalus. The sequence goes on from CAUYLG010068146.1 coordinate 3,865, forward strand.
AGAGACACAGGCCACTCTCCCTGCCTCCAGCTATAGAAAAAAGGTAGAAAATGTTTAGCTCAGAAGGAAAATACAGTAAGAACAGAGAACAGTGCAGCTCTCCCCAAGAGAGAGAACTATATGCAACACAGTATATGGAAGTCCAAACCTAAGGGTACTTTTAAAAACAATGGAAGTTGGGATATCAAGCAATTAAGAGGAGGGGCAGTAGTTCCATGTAAGCAAGAAGCTAAATGATATCGTTTGGCTCTGTGTCCCCATCCAAATCTCATTTTGAATTATAATCCTCAATGTGGAGGAGGGGCCTGGTGAGAGGTGATTGGATCATGGAAGTGGACTTCTCCTTTGATGTTCTCATGATAGCGAGTGACTTCTCATGAAATCTGGCTGTTTAAAAGCATGCAGCAATTCCCCTTTATTTTCTCTCTCTTGCTCGCTCTCTTGCTTCACCATGGGAAGATGTGCTTGCTTGCCCTTTGCCGTCTGCCATGACAGCAATGAAAGAATAGACTAATACACTAACCCATAAATTAGGAAGAACTTTACCAGTGGAAACCAAAGAAAAAGACCTCTAACAAGAGCCCTATTGGGGTCAGGACAAATCTCAAAGATGGGCCTCAAAGACTGTCTCCTGAAAAAGGACATGAATTTAATTGGATCAGACTGGGAAGCAATTCAAATCCCAGGACACTGTGATAAACAACAGAACAATCATTGGGCAATTCATGGAGACCAATAGCTGGGTGCAATACCAACAGAGGCAGGCAGCATACCAGAGCCATTATATCATGGAGAGAAATAGTGGAAGATAGCCGTTCTAAAACCACTTTTAAAACAATGTGTTATCTAAAATGTTCAGTTTTCACAAACACGTACACACACACACACACAAGCTATGCAAAGAAACAGTAACACACACACACAAGCTATGCAAAGAAACAGTAATATGTTACCCACACACAGGAAATAAAAGCAGACAACAAAAGTTACCAGTGGAAGTGATCATATATCAGATTACATATCTGGAAAAAAGTCTTAAATGCAACTATTATTATGTTTATAGAACTAAAGCAAACTAATCTTAAGTAAGGAAACTATAAATTCAAGGTCTAATTAAAGACAGAATGTCAGTAAAGATATACAAATTGTATCAGAGAACCAGATGGAAATTCTGGAGATGACGAGCACAAAACCTAAAAAGGAAATTTTACTAGAGGTGTTCAAGAGTAGATTTGAGCTATTGAAAAAGAAGAGTTAGCAAATTTGAAGGTACATTTATAGACACTGCACAGTCTGAAAAATAAATATAAAAAGATAAAAAAGTGAACAATACCTCAGATAAATGTGGGACACCATTAAATGCACCAACATATTTGTAATACGTGTATAAATAAGAGAAAAAGAGCAGGAAAAATTATTAAAAGAAATAATATGTATACGCTTCCCTTTTTTATCTTACCTGATTTGAAAAGTAACATACAAATATTATAAAACAATATGTAAATAATTATATTATTGGGCCTATAACATATTGAAATGTAATATATTATATATAACAGCACAAAGGCAACAAACTTGAGTAAAGCTATATTAAAGTAAGAAAATAATACCTGATGGTAACTTGAATGCATAGGAACAAATTAAGAAAATGAAAAATGATGACTAAAAAAGTTATGAATAAAAACTCTATAAACATATTTGCTCTTTTGCTCTCTCAGCTTCATTAAAGACATAATTAAATGAAGTAATAATTGTTACCATGTATTAATTTTTTAGAATGTAGAATTATTTGCATAAATCTAATGTAGAATCCAAATTTAGACATATAAATAAGGTAAGCTCTAGAAGAAACACTGAAAAAGTAATTCAATATGATTAAAAAAAACACATTATTTTAAGAATTAAAATGTTACATTAAGAAATATCATTTAATTCAAAAGAAAGCAGTGAAGGAGAAACAAAAGGAAGACATGAGACTGATGGAAATCAAATGTAATATGGCATATATAAATCTAACCATAGCAACAAAACATGTGAGTAGATTAAATAATCCAACCAAAGACAGACATTATCAGACTGATTAACAAACAAAACCCTGTTTTATCTACAGGAAACACATTTTAAATTCAAAGAACAAATATATTAGAGGCAAAAGATAAAGATATAGCATGCAAATATTGACCATGAGAAATCTAGTGTCTATATTATATCAGACAACATAGAATTTTTAAAAGTGTTACTAGAGATAGAGACATTTGATAATAATAACAGGGGCAATACATCAGGAAAATAGGACAATCATAAACATGGATGCACTAACCAGAGAATTATGTAATACATAAAAAATTTCTGATATGAAGGGAGAAATAGACTATTAAATTCAACAATAATACTGAGAAATATCAGTACGCAGTTTCAGTAATGAATAGAAATACTAGATAAACAAGGAAATAGAAGACTTAAACAATACTATAAACCAACTAGGCTCAGTTGTTCTATACCATACTGTGCCAAAAACAGCAGAATACACATTCTCAAGTGCCCTTAGGAACCTTCACCAGAATAGTTTATAAGCTAGGCAACAAAACAAATATTAAAATATCTAAAAGAAATAAAATCATAAAAATGTGTTTTCTGACCACAATGAAATAAAATTATAACTCATTAACTGCATAAAAATTGGAAAATTTACAAATATTAAGAAAAGCAATAAACTAATAATAATGAATAAAGAATAAATACCAAGGAAAGTTAAAAAATGCTTTTAGATAAATCAAAAATACAACATTCCCAAGTTTATGGAGCACATCTAAAGTATTATTTAAAGAAAAATTTATGGTGACAAATAACTACATATAAAAAGAAGAGGAAAGATCTAGTCTATATTATAACCCTCTACCTTAAAACTCTAAAAAGAACAGAGTCAACTTAAAGCAAGAACAATAAAGGAAATAATAAAAATGAAATGAAATAAATTAAATGGAAAAGCAATAGAGAAATTAATAAAACTAAATGTTCGTTCTTTGATAAGATCAACAAAACCGAGAAACCTTGAGTTTAAACTGAACGAGACAAAAACAAACAATACTCAAGTCATTAAAACCTCAAATGAGTCGAGCAGCCAACTTAGCCTTTCCTCCTGGTAGTTCTGAGGAATCCAGGCAGCTCAGATAAATGGGTTTTCCCCCTGCAAAACACACTTCTCCACCAAGGGACAAAGTGCTTTGTTAAACTGCTCTAGCTCCCTGTGCCATCCAACTGGGTAAGAACCTCCAACAGGGATTGTCAGACATCCTATACAGACATAAGCCTACTGACATCAGATTGGTGGTCCTCGAGGTCAGAGGTCCCAGAATAAGGAGGAGGACCCATCTTTTCTGCTCTCCAGCCTCCTTGAATGACATCTCCAGGCATGAGAACGAATCAGATTAATAGGGTCTGAAGTGCACTTCCAGTAAACTGAAGCCGCCCTACAGAAGAAGAACTGAACTTTTGAAAGAAAAACAAGCAGAAAGTAACAACAATAGCATCAACAAAAACAAGAACAACAAAAAGGCCCCAGTAAAACCCCATCCAAGGGTCAGCAGCCTCAAAGACTGAAACTAGACAAACTCATCAAAATGAGAATCAACAAAAACATGCTTAAAGCCAAAAACCCCAGAGTGTCTCTTCTCCTCCAAATTATTGCAGTGTCTCTTCATCAAGGGCACAGAACTAGATGGAGGATCAGATGGATAAATTGACAGAAGAAGACTTCAGAAGATGGGTATTGAAAATCTATGATGAGATAAAGGAGTATGTTCTAACAAAATACAAAGAAGCCAAGAACCTTGATAAAAGGTTAGAGGAATTGCTAACTAGAATAACCAGTTTAGAAAGGAACATAACTGATGGAGCTGAAAAACACAGCAAGAGAACTTCATGAAGCATACATAGGTATCAACAGCCAAATTGACCAAGTGGAAGAAAGGGTATCAGAGTTTGAAGATCACCTTACTGAAATAAGACATGCAGACAAGAATAGATAAAAAAAATTATGTAAAGGAATAAACAAAGACTTCAAAAAATATGGGACTTGATAAAAATACTGAATCTATGATTGATTGGCATACCAGAGGAGACAGGGAGAATAGAAACAAGCTGAAAAACACACTTTAGGATATTATACAGGAGAACTTCCCTAATGTAACAAGACAGGCCAACATGCAATTCAGGAAATACAGAGAACACCATTAAGATACTCCATGAGAAATTTAACCCCATGACAAATAATCATCAGATTCTCCAAGGTCGAAATGAAGAAAAAACATGTTAAGGGGAGCAGAAAGAAAGTCCAGGTCACCTACAAAAAGAGGCCCATCAGACTAACAGCAGATCTCTCAGAAGAAACACTACAAGACAGAAGAGACTGGCTTAATATTCAACATTCTTAAAGACAAGAAATTTTCAACCAAGAATTTCGTATCCAGCCAAACTAAGCTTCATAGGCAAAAGAGAAATAAAATGCTTTCCAGAGAAGCAAATGCTAAGGGATTTCATTACCACCAGGCCTGCCCTGCAAGAGCTCCCAAAAGAAGCCTTAATATGGAAAGGTAAAACCAGTATGAGCCACTGCAAAAACACACCAAAATATAAAGACCAATGACACTACAAAGAAACTGCATCATTTGATTATTGTACAAAACAATCAAATAGCATCATGATAACAGGGTCAAATTCACACATAACAATACAACCTTAAATGTAAATGGACTAAATGCCCCCAATTAAAAGACACAGATTGGCAAACTGGATAAGGAGTCAAAACTCATTGGTCTGCTATATTCAGGAGACCCATCTTACGTGCAAGGACACACAAAGGCTCCAAATAAAGGAATGGAGGAAAATTTACCAAGCAAAGGAAAGCAAAAAAAAAAAAAAAAAAAGCATAGGTTGCAATCCTAGCCTCTGACAAAACAGACTTTAAATCAATAAAGATCAAAAAAGACAGAGAATACTACATAATGGTAAAATGAACAATTCAACAAGATGAGCTAACAATCATAAATATATATGTACCCAATAAGGAGCACCCAGATTCCTAAAACAAGTTCTTAGAGACCTATGAAGAGACTTAGACTCCCACAGAACAATTGTAGGAGACTTTAACACCCCACTATCAGTATTAGACAGAACAAGACAGAAAATTAACAAGGATATTTTGAACTTGTACTTAGCTCTGGATCAAGGGGACCTGCTAGACGTCTGCAGAACTCTCTACCCCAAATCAACAAAATATACATTCTTCTCAGTGCCACATGGCACTTATTCTAAAACCAACCATGTATTTGGAAGTAAAACATTCCTCAGCAAATGCAAAAGAATGGAAATCATAACAAACAATCTCTCAGACCACACTGCAATCAGATTAGAACTCAGGACTAAGAAACTCACTCAAAACCACACAATTTTATGGAACTTAAACGAGCTGCTCCTGAATGACTCCTGGGTAAAAAATTAAATGAAGGCAGAAATCAAGAAGTCCTTGAAACATGTGAGAACAAAGAAACAGTGTACCAGAATCTCTGGGACACAGCTAAAGCAGTGTTAAGAGGGAAATTTATAGCACTAAAAATACTCACATCATAAAGCTAGAGAGATCTCAAATATACATTTTCATATCACAATTAAAAGAGCTGGGCTGGGCATGGTGGATCATGCCTATAATCCCAGCCCTTTGGAAGGCTGAGGCAGATTGATCATGAGGTCAGGAGTTCAAGACCAGCCTGACCAAGATGGTGAAACCTCATCTCTACCAAAAATACAAAAAAAAAAAAAATTAGCCAGGTGTGGTGGCAGGCCCCTGTAATCCCAGCTACTCAGGAGGCTGAAGTAGAAGAATCACTTGAACCCTGGTGGCAAAGGTTGCAATTAGTTGAGATCATGCCACTGCACTCCAGCCTGGGTGACAGAGTGAGACTGTCAAGAAAAAAGAAAAGAGCTAGAGAGGGAAGAGCATGACTAAGATCAGAGCAGAACTGAAGGAGATAGAGACAAAAACTCTCCCAAAAAATCAATGAATCCAGGAGCTTGTTTTTTCAAAAAGTTAACAAAATAGAGAGACCACTAGCTAGACTAATAAAGAAGAGAGAGAAGAATCAAATAGACACAATAAGAACTGATAAAGGGGATATTGCCACTGACCCCACAGAAATACAAACTACCATCAGAAAACACTATAAACACATCTAGACAAATAAACTAGAAGAAACAGGCAAATTCCTGGATGCATACACCCTACCAAGTCTAAATGAGGAAGAAGTTGAATCTCTTGAGTAGACCAATAACAAGCTTTGATTTTGAGGCAGTAATTAACAGCCTTCCAAACAAACAAAAAAAGCACAGACTAGACAGATTCACAGCTGAATTCTATAAGAAATACAATGAGAAACTGGTATCATTCTTTCTGAAACTATTCCAAACAATCGAAAAGGAGGAACTCCTCCCTAACTCATTTTATGAAGCCACCATCATCCTGATACCAAAACAAGGAAGAGACACAACAAAAAAAAGAAAACTTCAGGCCAATATCCATGATTAATATCAATGTGAAAATCCTCAATAAAATACTGGCAAACTGAATCCAGCACACATCAAAAAACTTAACCACCATGATTAAGTTCATTTCATCCCTGAATGCAAGGCTGGTTTGACATATGCCAATCAATAAACATAATCCATCACATAAACAATATCAAAGACAAAAACCACATGATTATCTCAATAGATGCAGAAAAGGCCTTTGATAAAATTCAACATCCCTTCATGTTAGAAATTCTCAACTAACTAGGTATTGACAGAACATATCTCAAAATAATGAACTATTTATGACAAACCCACAGCCAATATTATATCAAATGAGCAAAACCCAGAAGCATTCCCTTTGAAAACTGGTCCAAGACAAGGATGTTCTCTATCACCGTTCCTTTTTAACATAGTATTGGAAGTTCTGATCAGGGCAATCAGGCAAAAGAAAAAAATAAAGGGTATTCAAATAGAAAGAGAGGAAGTCAAGTTGTCTATTTGCAGATGACATGATTTTATATTTAGAAAGCCCCATCATCTCAGCCCAAAAACTTATTGAACTGATAAGCAACTTCAGTAAAGTCTCAAGACACAAAATCAATGTGCAAAGATCACAACCATCCTTTACACCAATAGGCAAGCAGAGAGTCAAATCACGAATGAACTCCAATTCACAGTTGCTACAAGGAGAATAAAATATCTAGGAATACAGCTAAAGAAGGAAAAGAAGGACCTCTTTAAGGAGAAGAACAAACTGCTGCTCAAGGAACAAAGAGAGGACATAAACAAATGGAAAAACAATCCATTTTCATGCATAGGAAGAATCAATATAGTGAAAATGGCCATACTGCCCAAAATAATTTATAGATTGAATGCTATTCCCATCAAACTACCATTGATATTCTTTGCAGAAATAGAAAAAACTATTTTAAATTTCATAAGAAATTGAAGAAGACCCTGTATATCCAAGACAATCCTAAACAAAAAGAAGAAAGCTGAAGGCATCACACTATCTGACTTGGAACTATGCTACAAGGCTACAGTAACCAAAACAGCATGGTACTGGTACCAAATCAACATATAGACCACTGGAGCAGAACAGAGACCTGAGAAATAACATCTCCAGTGTTATTTCTACAGTCATCTGATCTTTGACAAACCTGACAAAAACAAGCAATGGGGAAAAGATCTCCTATTCAGTAAATGGTGCCAGGAAAACTGGCTAGCCATATGCAGGAAACTGAAACTGTACTTCTTCCTTATACCTTATATAAAAATTAACTCAAGATGTATTAAAGACTAAAATATTAAACTCAAAACCATAAAAACCCTAGAAGAAAACCTAGGCCATACCATTCAGGACATAGACACAAGCAGAGTCTTCATGGCAAAAATGCCAAAAACAATTGCAACAAAAGCCAAAATTGACAAATGGGATCTAATTAAACTAAAGAGCTTCTGCACAGCAAAATAAACTATCATCAGAGTGAACAGGCAACCTACAGAATGGGAGAAATTTTTTGCAATCTACCCATCTGCAAAGGTCTAATATCGAGAATTTACAAGGAAATTAAACATATTTACAAGGAAAAAATGATTTCATCAAAAAATGGGCAAAGGATATGAACAGACACTTCTCAAAAGGAGAGATTTATGCAGCCAATAAACATATGAAAAAAAGCTCAACATCACTGACTATCAGAGAAATGCAAATCAAAACCACAATTAGATACCATCTCGCTCCAGTCTGAATGGCAATTATTAAAAAGTCAGGAAACAATAGATACTGGTGAGGCTGTGGAGAAATAGAAACACTTTTATACTGTTGATGGAAATGTAAATTAGTTCAACCATTGTGGAAGACAGTATGGCAATTCCTCAAGGTCTAGAACCAGAAATACCATCTGGCCCAGCAATCCCATTACTGGGTGTATACCCAAGGAATAGAAGTCATTTCACTATAAAGACATATGCACATGTATGTTTATTGCAGCACTATTCAAAATAGCAAAGACTTGGAACCAACCAGAATGCCCATCAAAGATAGACTGGGTAAGGAAAATGTGGTACTTATACATCATGGAATACTGTGCAGTCATAAAAAGAAATGAGATCATGTCCTTTGCAGGGACATGGATGAAGCTGGAAGCCATTATTCTCAGCAAACTAACACAGGATCAGAAAACCAAACACTGCATGTTCTTACTTATAAGTGGAAGTTGACCACTGAGAACACATGGACATGGAGAGGGGAAGAACATACACTAGGGCCTGCTGGGGGATGGGAGTGAGGGGAGAGATCTTAGAGAATGGATCAATAGGTGCAGCAAACCACCAGGGCACACGTATACCTATGTAATGAACTTGCACATTCTGCACATGTATCCCATTTCTTTTAAGAATAAAGAAAATAGAATAAAGTCAAGTACACAAAATTTGCAAAATGTAATAAAAAAGCAAATAAATTTATAATAGTGAAAAAAATCTGGAATGAAGGAGGGACCTCTATGAACAGTCATAGGTCAACAAATTAGGTAACTTTGAAAAAATTAATTTCTAGAAAGACACGGATGCCACAACTAACTCAAGAAGTAGATCATCTGGATAGATTTATATCAAGTAAAGAGACGAAATTGAGAATTCAAAGCATTCTGATGAACTCTACCAGAATCATGGATCTATGATTTAAAGCAGAGTTAATAAAAATAATTCACAAAGTCTTCTGACAAATGAAGGGTGAGGAACACTTCCCAACTCACACAATGAGATCAGTATTACCCTAATGCTAAATATAAACAAATATATTTCAAGAAGGAAACTATGCACCAATATCTCTTATGAATATGGACACAAAATTCTTCAACCTAATATTAGCAAAGTATATCCTACAGTATACCAAAAAATTAATACACAACAATCAAGTAGGATTCACCTGAGGAATGCAAGGAAGCTTCAACATCTAATAATCAATAAATGTAATGTACTATATCAATAGAATAAGACAAAGCATACTATCATCTCAATTAACACATAAGACACAATTAATAAGGTTTGATAATTTTAGTGCTTAAAATAACTCAACAATTGGAACTTCCTTAGCCTAATAAATAGCATTTACAAAATAGCCACAAATAATATGATACTTAATAGTGAAATGCTGTCCATCTAAGATTCAGAACAAGACAATGATGTCTGCTCTTCTCATTCCTATTCAATGTTGTGCTGGAGGTTCTAGCCAGGGCAATTAGGAAAGTAAGTAAAATAAAAGGCATCCAGAATGCAAAAAATAAAAGTAAAGGTGTCTCTCTGCAGTTGACATAATCTTGTATATAAGGAATTATACTGAATCCACTAAAAACCTATTAGAACAAAATAATTACTTCAGCAATGTTGTAGGGTGCAGATCAACATACGAAAATCTATTGTAATTCTATATATTAACACTAATGATAAATACTCTAAAAATAAAATTAAGAGAATATTCTATTTATAATCGTATCAAATAGATTAAAAGACTTAGGAGTAAACTTAACAAAAGATGGGCAAAATTTATACTTAAAAACTATAAAACACGCTGAAAGAAATTAAAGAATTAAGGCAATCAAAAAAATTAAAATGAACAGAAAAACCCCCATGTTCATGGATTGAAAAACTTAATATCATGAAAAAAATAATACTTCCTAAAAGGATGAACAGCTTTGACATCCTATCTATGAAAGTCAAAACTGGCTTTTCTGTTAGACATCGACAAGCTTATTTTAAGTTTATATGGCAATATAAGGGACCTAGAGTAGTCAAAATCATCTCAAAAATCAAAACTAAGTTGGAAACTCACTTTTTTTTTTTACTTCAAAATGTGCTCCAAACACAAAGCTATAGTAAATAAGACAGTGTGATTTACACAAGTATAGACATGTAAGTCAATGAAATAGAATCAATAAAATAAATTGTGAATTCAGATATAAACTCTTATATTATGGTCAATTGATTTTTGACAAAGGTTTCAATAAAGGAAAATAGAGAAAAAACAGTCTTTTGAGTAAACGGTTTTAAAACTGACTATCTACATTTTAAAAAACTGAGATTTCACTCCATCTACAAAAATAACTCAAAATGAACCATGGAACAAAATAGAGTGAAATTTATAAAACTCAAGAGAAAGTACATAAATCTGTTTTAAAATTTTATTTCAAGTTTGGGGGTACAAATGCAGGTTTGTAACATAGATAAGCCTGTGGCATAAGGGTTTGTTGTACAAATTATTTTATCTCGCAGGTATTAAGCCTAGTACCCATTGGTTATTTTTATCTGATCATCTCCCTCCTCCCACCCTTTACTCTCTGAAAGGCCCAAATTTGTGTTATTCCCGCTACGTCTCCACGTGTTCTCATCATTTAGCTTCCACCTATAAGTAAGAACGTGGTATTTGGTTTTCTGTTCCTATATTATTTTCTAAGGATAATGGCCTACAGCTTCATCCATGTTCCTGCAAAGGACATGATCACTTATACACTGTTAGTGGAAGTGTAAATTAGTTAAGCCATTGTGGAAGACAGTGTGGTGATTCCTGAAAGACCTAAAGACAGAAATACCATTCTACTCAGGAATTCCATTTCTAGATATATACCCAAAGGAATATCATGCTATTATAAAGACACATGTACACATACGTTCATTGCAGCCCTATAGACTATGGCAAAGATTGGAATCAACCTAAATGCCCATAAATTATAGACTGGATAAAGAAACTGTGGTACATATAAAGTTTTTTTTAAATGCAGTACATAGAATACCATACAACCATAAAAAGGAACAAGATCATGCCTTTTGCAGGGACATGGATGGAGTTGGAAGCCATTACCCTCAGCAAACTAACACAGAACAGAAAACCAAACACTGCATGATCTCGCTTATGAGTGAGATCTAAATGATGAGAACACATAGACATATAGAGGGGAACAACACACACTGGGGCCTTTCAGAAGGTGGGGGAGAAGAGGGAAAGGATTAGGAAATATAACTAATGGGCACTAGGCTTAATACCTGGGTGATGAAACAAGTTTACCTATGTAAAATACTTGCACTTGTGACCCTGAACTTAAAATAAAAGTCAAAACAACAAAAATGTAAGGTCTTAAGATCACAGTGCTTGAAAGTCTCTCCAGGAATTATCTTGACAACTTCTTTATCGTTATATTGGCATTTTACCTCCTATCTCACCGCCATAGATACAAATTCTGTTATTTGTTCTGATGACTAACAATAGTATGTATGGGACACTCTGGTGCAAGTCATCATTCCATTTTCAGGAGCAATGGAGAAGAGTGGTATTAGGGTTACCCAGAAAAACAGAGGCAGAGATTGAGACAGAGAGAGGTTATAGGAATTGGCCTGTGTGATTACAGAGGCTAAGTTTCATGATCTGCTATCTGCAAGCTGGAGAACAGAAAATATGGTGATGTAATTCAATCTGAGTCCAAAGGCCTGAGAACCAGGAGCACAGATGTCCAAGGGCAGGAGAAAAATGAATGTACCACCTCAGAGATTGCAAATTCACCCTTCCTCCACCTTTTTGTTTTATGTGGGTCTTCAATAGTTTGGGTGATGCCCACTGCATTGGTGATGACCATATTCCTTATTCAGTTTACAGATTCAATTCCTAATATCTTTAGAAACATGCTCACAGACACACTCAGATATGTTTTACCAGCTATCTGAGCATACCTTAGCCCAATCAAGTTGACACACAAAATTACTTGTCACAATGGCTCTCTCTATTCTTTCAATATTCTTTTATATATGTGATTTTTTAAAATATTTTTATTTCTATAGGTTTTTGGGGAACAGGTCGGATTTGGTTACATGAGTAAGTTCTTTTGTGGTGATTTGTGGGATTTTGGTGAATGTTTATACCACTACCTCTACGACATCTGTTTACTACAGTAAATAACCCTCGCTTCCTTTACTTGTCATTCAAAAAGACAAAATGGAACAAACAAACAAAAACTGGTACAAATCTGTCCTCATATGTATAAAATTAAATTAAGTAACCACTTGATGCAATATGATATTAAAAATAAGAGTTAGCATTTACTGTTCTAAGCAGTTTATATGTTCTGTATTATTTAATAATCATAGCAATATTTTAAGAAAGTCTATTATTATCTCCATTTTACAACAAAGGAAACTTGGAGGCACAGGGCTATTGCTATTATTTGCTCAAAGTCACAATTAGGAGCATTTAAAACATTTTAAAATATTTGAAAGTAGAACATGTAGATCAAGAAAGAGAACTGAAAACACAAAACAATTGAAAGAGAAATCAAAAGCTGATAGTATTCCTGCTGATTATATTAGGTATAAAGAAATTTTCAAATACACATAAAAGTAGAGACCAGTCCAATAAATCCTCATTAATTTTCAACTCACCTTGATTCATTTATACCATCTTTGATTCACACTCCTTTGAATACTTTAAAGCAAATCTCAGAATTTATTGATATCCCATAATTTTTCCATAAATATGTATTATGTATCTCTCAAGGACAGAGTCCCTTTTAATATAATGATAATATTCTTATAATATCTAAATTGGAGAATATTCCTTTAATATCATAAAATGTAAAGTGAGTTTTCATGCTTTCCCATTAAGCTCCTTTTCATGATACCTTGTTTGAATTGAAATTTATATAAGGTTAATACACTGCAATTGGCTAATATGTCTCTCAATCTATAGGCTTGCCTTCTATAATTGTTTTTGAAATTTATTTGTTCAAGAAACCACTCTGGTGGATATGGAGCTTTATCCACAATCTATATTTTTCAGATTACATCACATTGGTATGCTTCAACAGGCCCCTCTGCACCCCGTACTTTTTGTACCCTTTGTAGTTAATTCCTGATCTTGATCTCAGAGTTTGAAGCTTTGGCAAGAACACTTCATAAATAGCATGGATTTTTTTTTTAAAGACGTATTAGTCTTTCCGAAGAATTGAGAATGCAAGCAGAAAAAAATTCTACTGTCCATATCAATTCAGTTAAAATTAAGCATAAGAATTAATAGAGCAAAACATTTTGCCTGCAATATAACATCTGAGACAGACTCCAGAATGTGGAGGAGCAGACTTAAAAAATAATAATAAAAATATTTCTCTGAAGCTTAGTCAGGTTTACTGGGCCAATCAACATGGATAAAGCACTTTCCAAATCTTTAATTTGAAAGCTTTCAAACTGACTCAAAAGTTACAAACAGGTACACTTGGTTCTTTGTTCTTTCATGGTTTGTTTTTCAGCATTCATTATGAGAGTTAAGACCAGATTCATCTGTCACACATTTCTTGATGACACTGCTTAATTTTCATAAAAGAGAGCATGAAATTGACTTTGATAAGTAGTCAAGGGAATTGGCAATAGGAGCAATTCGAAGCTTTCCTGAGAAAGAAGGATAGTAGATAAAAGGTTTGTTGACAATATCACAAAATGTTTTTTTTAATTTTTGAAAAATAATAGAATAAAAGAAGCTTATTGCCATTTACTCTAAATCTAATTGTTTAGAATGGATTGCAAGAGGGAAAATCATTAGTCATAAGTATTGTAGTTTTCCATCTTCATGCCATGAAAATACGCAGAAATATTACAGATACTTCTCTTACTAATAGATATGATAGGAATAGTACAGTCTTTTAGGCCGTAGAGCCCTGGTTTAAATCAGATCTATCACTTTACCAGCCTCATAATTTTGGCATGTCTCTTACCCCAAAAGTGCTATACTAAAAGCAAAATATAAAAATAAAATTTATTGCTTTTTGGACAGGACATTATTATTCCTATTCTTACCAGAATCTATGAGGGTGTGGCCTAAATATATATATATATATATATATATATATATATATATATATATAGTGATTTTCACAGGTGACTCTGATGCACCAGATATGATAAATACTGCTTCATAGCACTATTTCATCCTTTTAAAAATATGCATGCCTTTCATAACTAAACACAGTTTATATAAGTTCATTGACCATTAATTTTGATTCTTTGTGAGTTAAATAGTTATGTGCTTCTACTTGTTTTTTATATATCTCACTGATTTCTCACTGCTCGTTAAGTACATTAACGCGTGGCATATGATTTGAGAATATTTTTCCATTTTTAGGCTTTTTTCAACATATTATCCTTAAGCCTTTAGAAACAATGTTTATAAAGATTTAGTAATAAATACTTATGTACCAGTTTGTTCTTATTTGTATGAGCAGAATCCCTCCAAACCCTAAGATCACATTAATATTTATATGTAGTATATAATATGCTGTATTTGTCTGTTTTCCTACTGCTGTGAAGAAATACCCAAGAATGAGTAATTTATTTTTAAAAAGAAGTTTAACAGACTCACAGTTCAACATGGCTGATGAAGTCTCACAGTCACAGAAGAAGGCAAAGGAGGAAAAAAGGCACACCTTACATGATGGCGGGCAAGAGAGCATGTGCAGGGGAACTGCCCTTTATAAAACCATCAGACTCAAGAGAATTATTCGCCATCATGAGAACAGCACAGACAAATCTGCTCTTATGGTCCAATTACTTCCCACTGGGTCCCTCCCACAACATATGGTATTATAAGAGCTATAATTCAAGATAAGATTTGGGTAGGGACACAGCCAAACTGTATCATTCTGCCCTGGCCCCTCCCAAATCTCATGTCCTCACATTTCAAAACACAATTATACCCTTCAATAGTCCCCCAAAGTCTTATCTCATGTCAGCATTAACTCAAAAGTCCACAGTCCACAGTCTCATCTGATACAAGGCAAGTCCCTCTATGAGCCTGTAAAATCAAAAGCAAGTAAATCACTTCCTAAATATTATAGGGGTACAGGCATTGGGTAAATACACCCATTCAAATGAAATAAATTGGCCAAAACCAAAGGTCTTACAGGTTCCATGCAAGTCTGAAATCCAATGGGGCAATCAAATCTTAAAGCTCCAAAATGATCTCATTTGACTTCATGTCTCACATCCAGGTTACACTGATGCAAGAGGTGGGTTCTCATAGTCTTGGGCAGCTCTGCCAGTGTGGCTTTGCAGGTTACAACCCCTCTTTTGGTTATTTTCATGCGCTGGTGTTGAGTGTCTGAGGTTTTTCCAGGCATACAGGGCAAGCTATCAGTGGATCTACCATTCTGGGGTCTGGAAGACAGTGGCCCTCTTCTCACAGCTCCACTAGGCAGTGCCTCAGTAAGGACTCTGTATGGATATTCCCATCTCATATTTTCCTTCCACACTGCTCTAGCAAAGGATCTCCATGAGGGTCCCACACCTGGAGCAAACTTCTGCCTGGAGATTCAGGTGTTTCCATACATCCTCTGAAATCTAGGTGGTGGTTCCTAAACCTCAATTCTTGACTCTGTGCACCCTCAGGCTCAACACAACATGTAAGCTGCCAAGGCTTGGGATTTGCACCCTCTGAAGCAACAGCCTGAGCTGTATGTTGGCCCCCTTTGAGCCATGGTTGGGATGCAGGGCACCAAGTCCCAAGACTTCACAAAGCAGCAAGCCCTGAGTCTGGCCTATGAAACCATGTTTTTCTCCTAGACCTCCTGGCTTGTGATGGGAGGAGCTGCCATGAAGACATCTGACATGGCCTGGAGACATGTTCTCCATCGTCTTGGTGATTACACTTGGTTCCTCACTACTTAACTAAATTTCTACAACAGCCTTGAATTTCTCCTCAGAAAATTCTTTTTTATTTTCTATTGCTTTATCAGGACACAAATTTTCCAACCTTTTTCCCTCTGTGGCCCTTTTAAACACAAGTTCCAATTGCAAACCATATCTTTGCGAATGAATAAAACTGAATGTTTTTAAGAGCACCCAAGTCATATCTTGAATGCTTTGCTGCTTAGAAATTCCTTCTGTCAGATACCCTAAATCATCTCTCTCAAGTTCAAAGTTCCACAGACCTCTAAGACAGGGGAAAATTCTGCCAGTCTCTTGCATAGCAAGAATCACATTTGCTTCAGTTCCCAATAAATTCCTCATCTCCATCTGAGACCACCTCCGCCTAAACTTTTTGGTCAAAACCATTCAACAAGTCTCTAGGAAGCTACAAACTTTCCCATATCTCTCTTTCTTCTTCTGAGCTCTCCAAACTGTTTCAACCTCTGCCTGTTACCCAGTTCCAAAGTCACTTCCACATTTTTGGGTATCTTAGTAGTAGTATCTCATTCTACCAGTACCAATTTACTGTATTAGTCCATTTTCATACTGTTATGAAGAAATACCTAAGAAAGGGTAATTTATAAAGAAAAAAGGTTTAATGGATTCACAGTTCCACATTGGGAATGCTTCACAATCATGGCAGAAGGCAAAGGAGGAACAAAGGCATGTCTTAAATTGTGGTAGACAAGGAGCATGTGTAGGGGAACTGCCCTTTATAAAACCAACAGATATTGTTAGACTTACTCACTATCATAAGAACTGCATAGAAAACCCGCCCCCATAGTCCAATTACCTCCCACTGGGTCTCTCCCAGGATATGTGGGAATTATGGGAGCTACAATTCAAGATGAGATTGGGGTGGGAATACAACTAAACCATATCACATGCAATATATAATATAAATTATAATGTATATATACAGATAGTTCTTGCTTTGCATCATAGTACAACACCATAAAATGACTGTTTGAGCTGAAAGTGAGAAAATGATCATCTACGGAGAAAATTACAAGAGGTATCCTTGAAATTTTTGGTCAAAATATTACAAATTCTCTTATTCTTGTTACAAATATGTAGGAAGATTTAAAAATAGCAAAGCTAATATTTTCTAGGCACACCGAAATTTAAATATTGGGGCTTTAAGATTTGAAATATTTCATATTTTTGTTGAAAGCAAATGTACGAAGAGCAGCTTGAAGAATGCTTTCCTTCACATAAAGGACACAGAGTGAACATCTTTCCTACACCTTTCTGAATTGTCATTTTCCTTCTAACTTTGGATCAGCTTGCAACATTGTATCCTTTGCACATTCAATGTTGTGAGATATTCCCAAGAGTTCCTTTAATGTAAAAGTTTTGTCAATGTCAGTTGCTCTAGGTTATTTACATCCCTTTCCATTCCAACTGCTTTCCAAGTTTACATCCAGCATTATCACTTTCCATTTCTAGGCTATTCTTGTTGACTAATTTCCTCTTTTGACTACTCATTTTTGTAAAAGGTCACAAATTCATCACTGGCTGTATAAACTGACAGATGTACAGGGGACAGTCACCCATAAACTTTGAAATAAATGATGTGCTTGGTTACTGCTTATTTATCTAGTGATTTGCTGAATTGTGGATGAAAAGCCAGCTGCAGAGTCTATACTTTGTGCAGTTACTCACAGTTAATATACTGTGATAACTAAAATTTAAACAGGTTGTTCAGAGACTAATACTTTTTAATAAAACTGTGGTAACAAAAACTGATGAAAAAAATTCATGAATATCAGATCACATAAAGTGAAGACTGTTTGTCTATCATATAACAACCAATATTTTATTCTATTTATTTTGAATTATTATTTATTACATGTAACTGTATTAACTAGGGCAAAAACTTAAAAAATTCATTTGCCTTCCAAGACCAGGTTGATAGCTTAAGGGTATAAAGCAAAAAATATACAATAGAAAGCTCACATGAAATGAGGAGCATAGTTTTACATAACAGCTAAAACAATTTAATTCCAAAAATGTTTTTTGCAAATTTTGTTGCTAAACACATTTAATTCCCCTACTGATTTTAAGCTCTACTTCTTCCCCTACTTATTCTAAATAATCCACATTTTTGTTATATTCATGAGTATAAAAAATATTTTTACAAACTGTACCTGTAAAAAAGGTCCTTGATAAAAATTAAACATTTATATGATTTTAGTCAGAGGAACATAAATACCTATTAAAATTTAATTATAATTGTTAAAATATGTATATTTTCTTATATATAATTTCTGAGTACTGTTGATGTGCAAGAACTGTTGTTTTTTTCAGTTTTCTACTGCTATTTAAACTCTCCTGCAGTGAAAATAAATTTCAGTCTATTTGCTAATGGTGAGTTTTCCAGGTAGAAAAATATATAAATATACGTATTGAATGATATTAAATATTAATTTTCTCTGACATACATTTAGTGCATATTTTGTCTAATTTCCTTTGGCACAATTTACAATCTTATTTTACTCATAACTATCCCAGGAATGTCTTTAGTGTTTCAGCCTTAAACAGGATGTCAGTATCTCATATTTTAAAATAATTCATAAGTTATTATTAGTGCATTTTATCAATTGATTTTGGGGTATTTCATAAATATATGGATGCTGGAGTAAACAAATGAATCTCCTAATATTAAACTATCCTTGTATTCTTGGAATAAATCTTACTTGTACATATTATGTATTTATTGTACAGAGCATTTAATTTGTCTCATTTTTGCTGAGTATTAGCATCTCTCTTCCAAAGTGGTGGTTATGCAGATATTGGAAGCTATAGTTTTTGAATAATACTACTAAAATGATGGTACATAATAAAATAGATAAGCTGATATTCTTTATCCCTTTCCTGGCAGAATTTAATAGTAAGAAAATTATTTATTCCCTGACAATATTAAATAATTATTTAGCAAGTATCTTTGAATCTTTTAAGTTATATAGAATAGTTTAAATTCCTATCATATCTCCTGTTCTTTTCAAATATCTCTATCTCATCTGATTTCTGTGTCATGTGATAGCTATGTATATTATCTTGGGTTTTCATTTTTGCTAAGTGTTTTATAACTTAAAATTTCATCTGAATAATCTATTTTAATACCTAAATCTAAATTTTGTATATTTTAATTTTTTTCTTTCTCATAGTAATCACTATGGTTCTATTAACTCTATCAAAGGACCAATGTTTACAATACATTACCGATTTTCGTGTTTTTCTCTTTTCCAATTCATTTATTTTTTATTGTGTAACCATAAAACGAAAATATGTGGCACATTTTAGAAAAATACTTGGAAAATATACATCTAATAAAAGGTGTACACTTTGAATAGACGCCATCTCAAAAATAAGAAGACTTTCCCATAACAACAAAAAGGCAAAAAGGTTTAGACAGACACTTTTCTAAAAGAAGATGTGAAAGTAGTACATAAGTGCATGGAAAGGTATTTAACATCATTAGTCTCCAGGAAAATAGAAACTAAAACTACAGTAAGATACCACTACATATCTAATAGAATAACCTAACTTTGAAAGCTTGACAAGACCAAGGGCTGGAGAAGATGCAGGTAGTGAATCAATCAAAATTCTAATACGTTGCTAGTAGGAATGCAAAATGGTACAAATGTTCTGAAAAACTATTTGGCGGTTTCTTAAAAAACTGAACATACACTTACTATGTGACCCAACAATCTTACTTCTGGTTATTGACCTAAAAGAAATGAAAATATATGTCTATACAAAGATTCACATAATGTTTGCACCAGCTTTATTCATAATAACTAAGAATGTAAATACTCCAGTTTTTATTAATAAATATAGTAACCATGGCATATGCATACGAGGGAATACCACTGAGCAATAAAAAGAATAAATATTCATATGTGGATGAATCTCTGAAGCATTATGTTAAATGAAAAAAGACACACACAGAATTATTTATGATTCTATTTATCTGAAACTTCAAAACACAAATCTAATTGATAGTGATAGACAATAAATCAGTGACTGCCAAGGAGTGTGGATAGAGGTGATGATACAAGGGAATTGATCACAAAGTGGCAAGAAGCTACTTTTTGGTAGATGGAAATATTCTATAGCATAACTGTGCTGGTGGCTATTACGTAAGTGCAAATTTTTATCAAAACTCATTCTATTGTACATTTAAAACAAATTAATTATCTGTGTGTAAATTATACCTGGATAATTTTTAAAGGTTAAACCTTTAAAAGACAAATTTTGTAAAAAGAAAGCTCATAAATGGAAAAATTAATAGAAAAATGATATTTTTAAAGAGAAGACAGTGCTACATATAGGAAACAGCTAGTATTATTAAAAATAAAAAAAAATTGAAGAAAATAAAAAGAAATGCCTATCAACACTACAAATTTAAAATTTTTTGAAAGAGATAGTTGCCAATAACTTTAAAATTTTACATAAAATTTGTTTCAAAATCTAAAATTATTCAAATTTATGGAAGGAGAAATAAATACAATCATAACTATTTATAAAATTATGGTATTATCAGTGAAAGAAATTAAATTGTCATTCAACACACTCCTTACTCCCCCATCCTACACCCTTACTGGTCACTATACCCATTCAAACTTTCCAAAAAAGACTAGGCCTATGCCCTTTATAAACAAGCTTTTTTCAACTTTTAATAGAAAAACAATTTCTTTAAATCAATATTTTATGGACTAGAATAGGTGCAGTAGCGTATCAATAATGTTAATGAGTTTACTGTTAACTTCATAACAAAACTTGAAAATCATGGTAGCAGAAGATGTCATTGACATCACTTTTCTTATTAATATAGATGTAAATCCCTAATCAATTTGTTTGTGAGATACATCCTTATCATTGAGTGTAGCTAGAGATTTTCATTCCTATGACTTTGGTATACTTTTGTGGATATACAATCCAATATAATTACCAATTCTTTTGTTGATGGGAATCTGGGTAGTTTTCGGTTGTAAAGTATTACAAATATTACTGCTATAAACAGTTATACACATAACTTGTGATGAACATTTCTATACATTTCTGATAGGTATATGCATAGAAATGGAACTATGGGACACAGGATGTATGTATAGTTAGCTTCAGTAGATACTTCCAGTCATCAGAGTGGTTGTACCATCTTCAAAATATGAGAGTTTCACTGTTCCACATTCTCATCAATTCTGTTATCGTTAGTCATTTCTATTTAGCTATTCTTGAAGAAGGCTTGTAGATGCATCAAATTGCGGTTTTAATTTAAATGTCCTATATATATGACATATATATTTTTTGAGACTCTCACTCTATGGCCCAGGCTGGAATGCAGTGGCGCAATCATGGCTCACTGAAGTCTCAACAACCAGGGCTTAAGCATAGGACATGTGTTTATTGGCACTCAGATATCCTCATTTGTGAAGTGTCCATTTAGGTTTTTTTTCCTCCAATTGTTTCTATGTCTTTTTCTTATCTATCTGTAGGAGGTTTTTTCCCCCAGAAAAACTTTATTAAGATATAATTTATGTATAATAAATGCCAACATTTTAAGGGTAGTAATCAATAAATTTCAACAAATGTAGCTCTTCCTTGATCTGTTTATGTTATTGGTTTAGTATGAGCATTATTATTATCTCCTGCCACACTGAGGTTTTCTTTTACACACTTTGTGGTATATTTTAATGAACAGATTTAATTTTAATATAACTCAATTTATCAAAATCTTTTCCAGCAAAATTTTACTAAAAGTAATTCTCTGACTTGCATTCTGACATATGAATTATTAAAAAAATAAAAGTGAATTAATCAGAAAACAAGTATTTTCCTTGGGATTAGTGCCTATTATGTTCTCTTTAAGAAAACTTTCTACTCGAAGGTCCTGAAGACAGTCTGTTTCCTTCTGAAAGTTTTGAATTTTGCCTTTCACACTTAGTGTTCTGCAAACAATTTATCTTTATGTGTAATACAAGGTGGACATAAGTCCTCATTTTTTTAGATGGCGATGCAGTTGATTGAGCAAAAATATTAGAAAAATATTTCTAAGCTCTGTTTATTTTTGCAAACTAAAACTAGAAACCTCTTCAGGACTCCAAGCCTGCTTCAGTGATGCTTCCCCTAACCAGAGACAAAACTGTGGGCACCAAGCACATTATGGGATGTAAGTGCCTGAAGCATATTGAGCAAAGCATAAGCATCTATGAATAAATTGCAATGAATCCATATGAGAGATCACTATACAACAATGAAATATATGAAATGTTTACATGTATATAAAATTGAAGTCCAAACATTGTAAACACTGGTTCTTTGATAGGGTTAATAGAGCAATAGTGATTACTATGAGAAAGAAAAAAGTTAATGTAAAATATACAAAATTGGGATTCAGGTATTAAAATAGACTACTCAGATAAAATTTTAAAAGTTATAAAACTCTTACCAAAAATGAAAACCCAAGATAATATACATAGCTATCACATGACACAGATCTCTGATGAGATAGAGATATTTGAAAAGAATAGGAGATGTGGCAGGAATTTAAACTATTCTATATAATTATAACTTTAAAAGATTCAAGGATACTTGCTAAATAATTATTTAATATTGTCAGGGAATAGTTTTCTTACTATTAAATTCTGCCAGGGAAGGGATTTACTTGAAGTCCATCTTCAAGTAAAATAATAATAAAGAAAGGTATTAAAGTAAGAAAGCATTTGAAATATGCATTAAAACAGATTTGTGTATATATATATATATATACACACACACACATATGTATATATATATACATATATATATATATATATATACACATAGACATATAAAGCAACATTAGAGACCTATGTTTTTTCTCATGTATATATATATACACACACACATAAAGCAACATTAGAGGCTTATGTTTTTTTCTCATGTAGATACCTATATAGATACCTATATAGTAGTAAAAATCTTAAGGACTGGGAGGTGAAATGCAATTTATTATTAATTTTGTGAAATTAATTTGTGGAATTTCATTTATGTTTCAAGACTAAGTTAATTTCCAAGAGATAAACTAGTTCCTTTCCAGCCATTCCCCAAATGTCCAGAGTCCATATTTGCCTTTTTTGTTCTCTTGGTTTAACTTGGAAGCCTCCATGTTTTCTCAGTGTCCTTTGTCTACACTAACCAAAACCACTGGTCCTTATTCCTAATATCTCTACAGGAGTCCCACAGGTAACCTACATTACTTCCATTCAAACCTGTGTCTTCTCATGCCAGTCCTTCTGACTGGAGCACATTTCCTTCCCATATCTGACAATTGTCTTCTTTGTCTTCATCTGTCATGTCACATTCCTTATACGTGACTTTTTTTAAAATCATTTTTTTAAATTTATTATGATATTTATTTCCTTTCAAACATTAGTGATTTGTTCACACCTTCTACTTTGCTCTCCTTTACTCTCCTTTGTTTGGTAATGCACTTCTTATTTCTTTTCCTTGATGAGTCCTGATACTAAGTAACACACTCTGGAAAAGCTGCCCATGTGGATGACTCCATCCTTCCTGTTTTACCACCTCAGTCCCTAATGAAACTCCCTGTTCAGTGCTCAGTGAACAGGGAGTTTCACCATTTGAACAAGGAGTGAACAGGCTCCTTGTCATCATTTTAGGCTTCCACTATTTGACATTGAATATTGAGGAAAAAAACTTAAAGCAAAATGAACTCAATGCTGGACTAGGGTTTGTTATGATGCTACATTGTACCAAGAATTAAAATAATCCAATATTTTTATTTTATGAAATGGTGGAATTGACAACTTTGACATTTTATGGAAAACACTTACACATAGAAATAAACACATGTAAAAGTTTAAATTTTGAAGTCAAGATCATACCATCTTCTCACTTTGATTTGAGAACATTTCATTTGCTACATTTCACCACAGCCCATTTACATGATATTGTCAGCATAGAATGGAATATAAAAAGAATACATATAATGTAATATTGAAAGCATTTCTTTCCTGGTTTATATTTAATATTTTAAGTATAAAGGTGAAGGCAGTTTTAAATACTTTCCCTCATACACATCCCAAACTGTATTTTTGACCAGGGTTCAAGCTGTAACTCTGAGCTGATGTTGAGGACTTTGGTACATTGCAGTACTTTTTCCATTCAATTTGCAGAAACATTCATGCCTAAGGCCCTTAGCCTGCAAAAGCTAATTTAAGATGATGTGACAGGAATTTCAAGCTTTTGCTGGGAATATAAGAAATAACGCAACCGAAGCAAAAAATGGAAGAGAATAAGTATATACTAACTTTCTTTATACTGTCTCCATGTAATACCTAGTTCTTTTTCATTTTCTTGTATTTTGCTTTAGCTTTAGTTTATTATCAATAAATTTTTATTGGTATTATGTGTATGTTATTTAAATATTTATTTTTGCCAGTTGCAATTGACTGCAAAAATATATCAACACTGAAGTGGCAATGTGACACAATAATTAGCACTGGCTATTGAGTAAGAAAAATAAATTCCAGGAAGTGGTCTAAGTTCCACAAGATCCGTGACCTAGGGCAAATTGGTTAAACAATCCTACATTCAGGTTTCATATCTGTATTATGGGAAATACAGTAACACCTAAATAATAACATCACTGTCTCCATTTGTGCTGCATATTTTCCACGTGCTTGTTTCCCTTTTCCTCATTGGAACAACTTTTCAGTCTTCTTAGTTCTGTTCTATACACCAGGAGAGTTGATCTCCAAGTGCTTGATGATTTAGGATCCTTTTCTTTCTTTATTTTAATTGGTTTGAATTAATGAGAAACAACAGCAATACATCTAAAAACGGGAAGAGATAATTCTGGGTACTTTTTCCTCTCCATCTTTAATTTAGCATTGTGGTTCTGGCAGGGGGTGTGTCCCTTGACTTCTCAGGCTCCTGTTGGTGGCTCTACCCTCTGTAGCTCGAGATCTTCCTATATCCCAGTAACATGATTTCCCTCCTTACCCCCCTAGGTTTAAGTGTAGTAGTGGCTTTCTGCTAATGCTAAACTCTGGACACCTCAATATTGCTCATACATTCCCTAACTCTGCCAACAGTTTTGAAAATAGTATCTTCATCCCAAAATAGCATTATTAAAAGCAAGATCCAGTTAATTCTGTTATTTAGGGGTTTGACAGAAATAGACTTCATAATTTTATGAATAACAAGCATATTTCCTTTCAACTTTCATCTAATTTTATTTTCATCTGGGGTTTTTGTATCTCTCAGATTGTTTACATTCTTTCTGTATGAATCTTTTCTATTTCAGTTATTTTTTCTCTTGAGGTGCAATGAATTAAAAATGCACATAGATCTTTAGGTACAGAAACATCATGGGTTTGAAGAAGAAAGATTCAACTTTTAAAATCATTTCCCATACCTGACTTAATCTGAATATTTAATTATTCTTCTTGGGCTTAGAAAGTATGTTGAGAAACACTGTTTAGGGGACAGTCTATGATCACATATACACACATGCTCACACGTGCCCTGGGTCACAATTTAGAAAACCAGTCCTGCTGACTTTTACTTACAATTAGCAATATTTTTCACAGTCTTTTTCACATTCCTATCATAAGTCACGGGGCAGGCTCTTCTAGTAGCCATAGGTACCCTTGGCTCCTATGAAACTATCCAAAGTTTCATCCAGCTCCCTTGGCTCTATAGACAGAGGCAGAGGAATTATTTCTTTAACGTCTTAAGAACCACTGTGAACTTTGCC
Source organism: Cacajao melanocephalus (assembly GCA_963573385.1). Lineage (NCBI taxonomy): Eukaryota > Metazoa > Chordata > Mammalia > Primates > Pitheciidae > Cacajao > Cacajao melanocephalus. The sequence goes on from CAUYLG010068146.1 coordinate 29,921, forward strand.
CTCCTCCTATCTCTTATGACTAAAAATAAAGGCAGCAAAAAAGAATTGTAACTGTGTTTGAACCTCAGGCTTTCACAGAAGCATTGCTGTTTTAGCAGATACCACTGCCTTATATTAACTGTGACAGAAGTTGTATGTCCTGAGCCAAAGGAGAAAATAAATGTTTATTATCAGACTGGAGAACTAAAAGCCAAAGGCAGGAGATGGGAGAAAGTAGACAGAAATCCACAGATGAAGGCAGAGCCATGGAGACTAACTCACTAAATCTGTGCATATCCACACTTACATAAACCAAAGTAATTCAATTAGGCAGATTCCAGATATGTTCCTACTGGGTGCCAGAATTTTATCTAAGGAAATAAACAAAAACTAGCATAATCTTTATTAAGGTGATTAATTTTCCAATGTGTATCCTGGTCCCTCAATACTTCCTGGTTTAAAGTCCTAAGCTCCTTCTGACAAAACTGGAATTACTCTGGAAATATTAATATGATAAATTAAGGAATCCCTGAACTACTAAACACATTTATCAGATGGAGTATACTTTGAAAAATTGGTATGATGCTTCCACAGTTTTGGATCTTAATGGAACAGTCTGAGAAGGGGTCCACTGTAGTCCTAAATTAACAACTAAGTAAAATTCAGAGTGTTTCTAGCATTGTCCAAAAAAACCCACAGTGTTGAAACTTCCTCAGTAAAATCAACAGAAGTGCTCTAGGGAATATCTAAACCAACCAGGCTTCCATGATTCTTCAAGTTTTAGACAGCTTTTGGGAAACATAATGCTCTCAGAAAACTTCGAGCCAGCTCAATCTTTAGGTTGCACATAGAAAGACCTAAAGGTTTAACATATATATACCCAAATACTTGTCACACATATCAGCTTTAATGATAATTTTCCAAAATTTACAAAAACTTGAAAAAACAGATACCCATTAAATGAATATATGAATTAGGGAAACCATACATCTAATCCAAACCAATGCACTTATAAAAGTGAAAGCAGTAGTTTTAATACTATGCTAAGACAACAGTTATAAGCCATTCTCAAACTGGGCAAACCAGGGTGTACAATCTTTCAAACATAATTCAACATGGCTAGACTGTTTGGTATGTAGGAAGAAGTCATGGAGTTGAGACTAAAAGTCAGTCAGTGACAATTATTCTAGAGGATTTTGAATTTCAGCCAAAGATACTTTGGCTTTCTTTATAGAAACTGGGAAACCATTCTATAAATCTATCAGTTTGAGAGATTAGGTACCATATACATGTGTTTATTTTTATAAATCTAAAAATCAAGGGCAAATATATTCTTTATCATTCATTTTACAAAGGGTCCTGCTCCTATCAGACTAAGTCTTCTAAGTGTTTTATGTGCCAAACATTTATTTATCACTTGCTCTACACAAGGTATGGTATTTGACTGGAGGGAGATACGCAAATGATGTAGGCCCTGATCTCTGAGGAAAACGTAATGATTTACATGCACTAGCTAGATTTACCGTGGAGCAGAATAGAGTTAGACAGGATAATAGAAGCAGAATCTCTGTTTCCTATTGCCTTTGTTTTCTGCATAATACACAGTACTTTCTGACCAAGGGCTCAATAAATTGTTTAGTTTACAAATTATGAAAATATTCATTTTCATAAACACAGGTATACCCAGGAAGATGGATATTAGAATGAAATGCCTTCACTGGGCCAATTATTTGCAACCCAGGGCACTTAGTAAAAGACAGCATGCAGAGAGTTGATTGAGAAATTGTATTAGCACATTCAACTTTGCCAAAATGCATTTTATTTTTTGTTTTTATCATCCTGCAAAACCTAGCCTGGAGGATAAACTCTTTCCACGTGCACAGGAATAATCCATTTTCTCATGCATAGCAATTTAATGTGGGGGAGTTCCTTATGCAAGCAATTCTCTGAGAAATTTAATAGGCTGCAAAGAAAGCGAAGTTATTATTACGCAATGTGAACAAGCCATGAGATTGTTGTACGTTCAGGAACAACAGATAAATATACATCTCATCTGAAATTATACCTGTCACAATATAATGAAACAGTGCACACGGATTTTTTTTTCCTCTAGACTATGATACTTAGTTTCTGTAATTCTTTGTAAATACAGCTCTAACCCCTTTAATTAAAATCTGAGCATTCAAATGTTAGAGTTTAGTCAAGTTGCTAGTTACTGAGAAACAAAATTATAAAAATGGGAAAAAAGTCATTATTGTTATAAATTAAACATAATGGTATAGCTAAATACTACCAAGTTATTTACATAAATTTGAATATACAAAAGCTTGAGAGAATATATGGCTATACCCTAGATATATTTCCAAATAGGCCTTAGTCTTGTCCTTCCAAAATATAGATATTAATCAAGTGTTTTATGATGCTTATAAAACATTGAATTTGATGTCATCTTCAATTCAACTCATCATAAATAGGAACTAAATAAACCAGAACTTTAAAGTTTCCAATTGGACATTGGACATCCTTTAAGCTTCACAAATATATTCATGATGGATTTCATACAGTAATGGATAACATGGCAGCCCAAAAAGGTTAACACGGTGATAAATTTACACTACTAAAGGCTATTTTAGGACTCAGAAGAATTTGGTAATTTTTTTAAGTTAGTAATATATGAAGTTTTAAAAAGACAAACTAATTGTTTAGAAGATTAATACATTTAACATAGTATTGTTATAATATATGGAATTTCTCTTCCATGAATTCCATAGGAAGTAATACAAACTAAGAAACTGAGGCCGGAGAGACATGAACCAGCAAGTTAATGAGTGATCAAAATCAAGACTAACTCATGGGTCTCTTGAATCTTATTTAAGATTCCTTCAATTAGGGGTGTGTATATGAGAGAGAGAGAAAAATGGAAAGAGATAGAGAGGAGAGAGAGGAGAGAGAGAGAGAGACTTCAAATTAAATATTAAATATCAAATGCTACCTTATAGTTTATGAATTGTAACTTTATTTTCATTATTATAGCTACTCAACTGTATTTTGATTTTAGTTGTCAAGAAAAAGCACCTATTATAAGAGCATAACTCTTTAATATGAAATCCAATAATAGTTTCCATTTGACTTAACTCTAATGGCTATAATCAAGACAGTATTTACCATTTAAAATCACATTCAATGTAGAGAACATATATATAAATTAAAATATTACATATTTAGCAATTATCCCTTGTATTAATATACACACAAATAGATGCACCATTGTTCTCCATCCTAATATAGGAAAAGTGAGTCCCAAACAAAATACCTTTGAAAAGTTTAAGCAAATGGCTGATGAAATATTTCTTGTTACTTCTTTTCATCAAGCTGAGGGAAATAAGTTATTAGTTTTATATGGTAACTGCCAAAATCTCCAGAAACCCTTCTTACACACTAGCAATGAGAGGCAACTCCAAATAAACTGTCTAAACAGTATATTAATTAATTAGGTAGCATATTGATCAATGTTCTCAGTGGAATTCTTTCCCAAAGCTTATCAGACAAGTGGGAGTTACCTAATACATATGATTTTAGTACATTCTGTATCAGCTGAATCTATCCTGATGAACTTGGCCGGAATTCCCTATCTCCTTCGGGGGCGCAAATTTCTGCCACAGGTGACTTTCTACCATTCCCAGTGAATAAAAAGGCCAATTCTGTATAACGTTTATAAAACTGTATAAACATAGCTTATTAATTCTTAGGGTTGAAAGGTAGTATATAAATGTAAGATATTAAGGTGCTTAATCAAAAGCACCTTTTTTATATCCTCTGTTAAGCTGAATAAACAAAAATGAAAAAGGACATAATATATAACTGCTGGCATAGCCATCAAAAATAGCCACAGCTATTCCATTTTTGGTCAATTATTTTTGTACAACCTTAAGTTCCAAAGATTTCAAAATCCTTGCTGAAATGTAACTCCACCCTCTCACCCACCTCCTCCATCACTGCTTAAATCACTTTCTAAGTGCTAAAATAAACAAAACTACATGTCCTTGCTTTATAAGGTTGATACTAAAACCTTCAGCTGATAAGAGAATTGTTTTATACTATAAATATCCTCTCTGGATATCAAGCCATTAAAGGTAATAGTTAAATTTTAAAAGAACTCAGAAAATTCAGGGGGATATGGACATATTACTCAAATGAAATTAATTTTCATTTCCCTCAGAACTCGTTGGAGCATGGTCATGTTCTTCATTTTTCCTGTAGACTCTATGGTCAAACCTAAGTGAATTTAAAGCCAACCTGAGTCCATTGATGAGGGCTCCTGTTCCTTTTCAGAACAAGTAACTTACTTGTTTCTTACTCGATTTCTGATTTCAATTCAGAAATCCCTTGGCACTCCCTAAGTATGGGAAAGGGCATATTTTAGTGTGGGAAATAGGGGACCTATTCCAATACACTGTTGAGGGGGGCAGAAGTGGGGTTAGTATGAATTGAAGTTATTGGCAATATACGACTAAGAACAAATAGGTTCATGACATCATCATGGTCATCATTGTCAGAGTCTACACTTACTCACTTTTCAGTATGTGCTATTCACTGTGCTAAGCACTTTGTATCCACTCTTTAATTATTATAATAACCTTACAAGGGAGACATTGATATTATAGATTCCATTTCAGAGATTAAGTAACTGAGATTACACTCTTGGTTAATGGATAAGAGGCTTTTATGTTGCCCAGGCTGGCCTCAAACACCTAGCCTCACCTCCTTATGTGCCAGGACAACAGGCCTGAGCCCCCACAGCTCCTGAGATTACACTCTTCAAAACAAAGATGAAAGTTTCATAAGGGCATGGAGCTAATCTAGGGTTGACTTCTAGAACACATTGCTCTGGAAGACCTATCAGTGTCCACACTCAGGCCAGAGGCAATGGTAAGAAATGTATACGGAGTTTTTGGGCTGAATTTCTGAGGTCAATGGTGAAGTTAGTATTTCTATATAATGTAGTATAAGGTAAGGAATCTTGTTGAGATGGGGAGGGGCTTCCACTGAAAGACTTGTCTTTCACTGTGCAAAGTGTATAACATAAGAAAGAGAAAATGTCAGCTGTCCACACGTAAGAAGTATGGGTGTGGAATGAGGAGGAAAAATATTGATAGATATCATAGAGAAGGAGGAAGAGTTTCAATAGTCAGCCATTGGTATCCAAATGTCTAAGGCACTACAACTGTAAGAAAAAGGTCTGAGCTTTCAATCATAGCTTGACCTGTGAGTGAACTAGGCTATTATAGTAGAATCACCCCTCAGGTATCCCAGTAAGACCCTTATCCTAATATTAGCACTAATATTTGAATTGTTCTCTAGTTTCTTAGGTTCCTTCCATTATTCTACTCTCTATGTCCTGTGGCAATTTGGAGATCAAATCCAAAAATCCTAACTATATATCAAAGTAAAAAGTAAGTTAAGATTAAGAATGAGTCCCAGATTTACACTTGACAACTGTGTTGAATTTAAGAACTCTGTCATATATGGTTTTTAAAAATGCTCTTGGAGGCTGAACTTGTTTTAGTCATGTTTGCAGAAGTAGAATAATGCACATGGTGTAGAAGAGCAGAGGGATGTTGCTTCAAAGTTCCATTCATGAAACATTTAGTTGATGTCATACAAAAGTATTGTGTTATATTCTCAAACCATCAAATTAGTAATAGCACACAAACGACTGTTATATAATTTAGAATAAGAAAAATTTCCATAAGAGGATAACAAAGAGCTATGTGAGAATCTATGGGGAAGAATTAAAACAGAAATCAGAAATTCTCCTTGAAAGATATGGCAGTAGAGAAGAACGTCAAAATCTTAGGCCAGTTTGTTAGGCCATTATTGGAGTTTTGAAGATAGATTAAACAACAAAATCATACAATGTTAGGCTATAATTTAAACATATCTAGGATCCCAGACATTAGAAACATCACCATGGGAAAAAATAATATGGTATTGGGTTAGAAAAGTTCTAGACCATGGAATATCTGTAGAGGAAACCTGACCTGTCACACACAAAAGTAGTATAAGATAGCCCTTGATCTGAAGCTAATAGGGACACAGAGCATAGAGTTCCTCATACATTGATCTGTAAGCCTCCTCTGTGTAAGGAAGGACTAATTATCTTTTATTCTTACTAAATTTCTTTAAGGTTACGGGTATCTTGTCATCATTGTAGTCTTAGCACAAAAATAGAGCTGAGTATAGAACTATCAATAAATACTAGATGAATGGATGAGTAAAAGAAGTATTATCCACATGAATGGTGAAAAGGCTATAGGAATTAGTAATCATTGAGAATTAAGGTAAAATAGGGAACCATGGATTCATGTTTACTCTGAGTTTAAGACTTACTCTTTTCTGGCCCTAGACTTGATGCTATTGAACCTCCAAAGTCTAAACCTCTCTTCCATGTCAGAGCAAATTGCAGTGTCTCTAGGACTGGGAATAACAAAAGAGCAAGAATTGGACATGTAGCTTTGGGCATGATACATAAAATTAGCACACATCCTTCATATCATGGCCTTAACTCTCCAGTATCTTTCCTTATTATTTCATTGGGGAGCACCAGAAACAAGTTACTGGTTAAGGGAGGCTGCTAGAGAGTGCAATTCAAGGGCAGATATGAGGAGTTTGCCTAAAGTGCATTGTAGACTTAAAAGAATAAATAAGTTAAGGGACAAGGTGTTAATAACAGTAAGAGAGAACAGACCTTAATGGCTCTATGTTCTTTATCTTCATGGTCAGGAAAAGTAAAGATTTATCTGAAAGTGTATGCATGAAATAGCTAAGATATAGGACACCTGTTTATCTAAGGCGATAGCATTGCACATTATATTAATACTATTCTTATCTTAAAAAGCTTTTAAATAATGTTTATGTTAGATGTTTGTTTTCATCATTTCCAGGTATTAATGATCAGGGGTCACTTGGATTAAATACTCATGAAAATTCACAATTAGTCATGTCTATTTATGGATACTTGGTATTTTTGAGGTCTCTGACAAAGCCATCTCTCTCACACACTTTTTAAAGTTAGGCCAGATTTAATTTAAGCTCTCTGTTGCTTTATACTTCAGGCATTCATTATATTTTTGTCATGTAAAAATGTTAACTTGGACAAGTACTTAGGTTATTTTTTCTGTATTCCAATGGTCTATTTTTACAAATATTCATATGTAAAAAATATAATAACAATTATTTTTTTAAAAGATCAATGGAAGTATAATTTTCAAAGTAAGAAAACAACATGATTTGGATGAAGTGATTAGCAGTACTGCAGCAACAAACATTTCTAGAACACTGTATATGATGTAGCCTTTCTGACCCAGCCATCAGCAGGGAATTCTATTTTAAGTCAGTTTCCTAAGAGGAAAATGAGTCATTCGGAAACATTTACCTTTATTCACCCTACTCGTTATACCTAACAGGATTATTTAGAAATAGGTAGCCATAGTTGGAAATTAAGGGGGTTCGTGGTAATGGAAAAGTTCCTACTATAAATCTACTATGACCACCACTTGACAAGATATAAAATGGCTAAATTTTGAGCTGAGATTGTTTTCAAATTTACTCATTAACATTTAATGCTTTCTCTATGATGGATAACTTCTCAAATTAGGTTTCACACACACACACACAAACACACACAATCCATATACATACACAATAGGGAAAGACACAGAGCGGGTGTATCTCCTCCACAGCAATTCTTATATGAAGCCAGAAAAATAAATCCCATGCTCTGACTACAAAAGCACATATTTTTATTACAATAGATGCACACTTAAAATGAATCCATGTGAAAACAGAGAGGCAATATTCTTAGAGGCAAAGATTAAGGAAACTGGACATACTGAATTCAGATTTCTAATTAATAATAACATATCTAGAGTACAAATATTGACCCATTTTCTGAATTGCAATTCTATTTTCAGCTTTTTTTCTGTGCTACTGTCTTTCATATCATTTGTTCACAAATCTCCACATCGACTGTCTACCTCTTCTGGAATCATAAACCTTAACATTTTGGGGATGTCATAACATTCATGTTGCCAACCCCATGACATATATTTACCTCATTTTCCAAGAATCTAAAGAATTTGGCACTATCGACCACTTCCTCTGGCACAATTTTCTCCTTTCTGTAACACTCCTGTCTCCTGAAGCTCCTTTCTCTTTTCCCATTACATGTCTTATTTATGGACCACTTTCATTTTGGTTTGCTTCTAGATATTGGTACTTTACTCATCTCTGTTCTCAGTAGTATTTCTTGTTGTTTTAAGTGAAATAATCAAATTATAGAGCTTAAATTGTCCCTATATGTTATGCTTCTCCAACTTGAATCCCCATCTGGACCTTTCCCTGGAGCTTACATCATTCACGTATTTATGCCTATTAATGAATTCAACTGACAAATTGCACAATCTCACTTTGTTCAAACCAAACTTATCATCTACCTCTTCAAACCTGTCTACACCTTTCATTTCCTTTTTTAGGTGATGACTCCCAGGGTTATTCCCTCATCCTCATCTAATATTCCACTATAATTTGCATACCTTACCTTCTACTTTATATGTGTTCCCTCAGTAAGAGTCTCAATTCACGTTTCATTGTATTTTATCTAGATCATAAAATTAACTCTTAACTGTCTCCCTTCAATATACTGTCTCCGATACAATATTTCCAAAATCTACCTTTATATTGATAAGAATTAAGAAATTTTTATTAATATGGTAATACCTCTGCTTAATACTTTCAAGAGGCTATCCCCAACATTTATAATAAAGTTCTATAATTTTACATTGGACTTAAGCTCCTGCATAATTTCCTGCTTCCTACTTCTTTATCTCTCATTAATTATTTACCTATACTCTTTCTTCTTCCTCTATTTTTATTTACTAACTTCCCACATTCTAAATCATTATCTTCCTTTTTATTATCTAACAAAGATCTACTCATGTTACCAAAAGTGAGTTTAAATATTCTCTTTTCTAGGAAGTCTTCCCTGACACTATGTCTCATTTCAATAAGGCAACACTAGGCTCCCTGTAAACCTCATTAGTACCTTTGTTATAGCACTAAATGGAAACCAGTGATTTCCCTGATCATTTCTTTAAGTAAATGTTGAAACTTTAGACTTATCCTTTAAGGATAAGTTTATATCTCCTTTCTTTCATAATCTACACACATTTTATCAGAAAATCCTCAATTCTACCTTCAAAATACATGTAGAATATTGCCATTTCACACTACTATCTCTAACTCCCTAGTCCAACATACCAACATGAGCCAGAGTTTCTATGATAACTTTTTAACTTGTCTCCCGTGACTTCCCTTGACTCCAAAGACTCTTATAAACACAGCAGTCAGAGTGATCATTTTTAAATGTAAGTCAGTTCATGTCATTTCTCTGCCCGAAAGTCCAGCATGGTTCCCCATTTCACATGGAGAAAAAGCCAAACTCTGCAAGGGCCTGCATAATCAGGTCCTCTAAACCCTCTCTGATCCCGACTCCTCCCACTCTACCAACATCAACACTTGGCTTCTTTACCACTGGATCATATCACCTCAGGATTTTTGTGTTACATATTCTTGCCTCATAGAACTGTGTGAGAAACTCTCTTACCTATATCAAAATGAGAAAGTGTTACTTTCTCATTGAGACTTAACTATGTTACCATACTAAAAAATGCAGTCTGCAATTCCTGTTAGCCTCTTCTTGCCACTTTACTCATTGTTCCCATAGTACTTACTGCCTTCTAATGTATTACAAATTGTGTTATTTATTTATTTTCTGCTTCACTCTTCTAGAATGTAAGTTTCATAAGAGCAGAATTTTCCATTTTGTTCACTTATGTATTCCCATCAAGAACCCCAGGTTTGGCTGGCTGTGAAGGTCTTTTCCTGAAAAAGTGAACTTGTAAAGACTGGAAAAGGTTACTGCTTTGTAAATGTGCAGAAACAATGCAAAAATGTAAAGATCATGGAGATTTAAAGCAACATGACACCTTTGAAGCAACTAACAAAGCTCCGAAAACTGATGATATGGTTTAGCTGTGTCCCCACCCATATCTCAACTTAAATGAGGAAGAAAAAAATAAAGGACTTCAGGGCAGACAGAAAACAATTAACAAAATAGCAAGTTCTTACCTACCAATAATTAGTTTGGATGTAAATGTACTGTTTTTTAATCAAAAGACATAGAGTGGCTGAATAGATTTGGAAAAAAAATTAAAAACAAGGTACAGTGGGCCAGGTGCATCAGCTCACACTTGCAATCCTAGCACTTTGGGAGGCTGAGGTGGGCAGATCACGAGGTCAGGAGTTCAAGACCAGCCTCACCAACATGGTAAAATCCTGTCTCTACTAAAAATAGAAAAATTAGCCAGGCATGGTGGCACGCACCTGTAATCCCAGCTACTCAGGAGGCTGAGGCAGGAAAACTGCTTGAACCCTGGAGGCAGAGGTTGCAGTGAGCTAAGATCACACCACTGTACTCCAGTTGGGGTGACAGAGCAAGACTCTGTCTCAAAAAAAAAAACAAAAAACACAAAAACCACAAACGAACAACAAAAACAAAACAAGGTCAGTGATAAGCTATCTACAAACTATCACTTTAGCTTTAAGGACACACATAGTCTGAAAGTAAAAAGATGGAATAAAAGGATATTTCATGCATATAGTAAACAAAAGAGAGCAGAGGTAGCCATACTTACATCAGACAAGATAGACTTAAGTAACGACTGTATTCCAAATGCCTAAAGCAAAGCCTGACAAATAGTGGGATTTAAGTAAATATCTATTAATCAATGAGTAAACAAATGAATTAATAAATGAAAATAGAATTCATAAGTTATTTCTCTATTTCTACTCCTAGTATAGTGCATGACATACACATACAGTGGTGGCTGAACAATTGTTATTAGAATAAACAATTGTTACTAGAATAAATGCAAGAATGAACATAAAACTAAATGCAATAGTGATTAAACGAATGCTTGGAAGACATCGTGGGGTACATAAAAATAAAGATGTAGACTCTGATTTAAAAATGCTTCCCATCTGGGAAGGATAGGCAAAGTATGCAATTGTAAAGACACATCTTTAGAAACAATTTCTAGTCTTGACTCTCCTGTTCTGCTTTGGAAACTACACAACGCTGGTTAGAAAAACTGCCAATCTTTCATCAGCATTTCTCACAATTTCCACTAGAAACCTAACTATTTTTATGTCTTAAATTCTTTCTTACTCCACAGACTAGCCAACGGTCTCTTCATAGAGAGCCTTAATATCACTTTTTTTTCTGTTGCAGCAAAGATTTATTATATCTTTGTGATGGGAACATTCAAAATCTGTTCTTCCAGCTATTTGAAGATATACAATAAATTGTTGTTAATTACAGTCTGCCTGTAGTGCTACAGAACTGTGGGACTTACTCTTCCTTTCTAGTTGTACTTTTATAGTAATTAATCAACTGTTGGCTGTCCCCTGCTGCCTACTCTTCCCTACCTCTTTTCTGCTCTCTACTTACATAAGATCAGCCTTTTTGGTTTCTGCATATGAGTGAGAACATGCAGTATTTATTTTTCTGTGCCTGGCTGATTTCACTTAACAATGTCCTCCAAGCTCATCTATGTTGCTGTGAATGAGAGAAATTTTTTTAATTGCGAAATAGTATTCCATTTTGTATGTATACCATATTTTCTTTATCCATTCGTCTGTTGATAGACACTTAGATTGATTCCATACTTTAGCTATTATAAATCATGTTACAGTAAACATGGGAATGCAGGTATCTCTTCAACATACTGATTCCTTTGCTTTGTGTATATAACCAGTAGTAGGATTGCTGGATCACATGGTAGTTCTATTTTTTTTTTAAGGAAACTCTCTATATATTTTTTCATAATGGCTGTACTGATTCGCACTTCCACCAACGGTATAGGAGCGTTTCCCTTTCTCTGCATCCTTGCCAGTATTTGTTATTTTATGTGTTTTTAAAAAATATATATATTTTATTGCGTTTTAGGTTTGGGGGTACATGTGAAGAACATGCAAGATTGTTGCATAGGTACATACATGGCAATGTGGTTTGCTGCCTTCCTCCCCATCACCTATATCTGGCATTTCTCCCCATGTTATCCCTCCTCAAGTCCCCACCCCCCACAGTCCCTCCCCTAGATGCCCCCCACAGACCCCAATGTGTGATGCTTCTCTCCCTGTGTCCATGTGTTCTCATTGTTCAACACCCGCCTATGAGTGAGAACATGTGGTGTTTGATTTTCTGTTCTTGTGTCAGTTTGCTGAGAATGATGGTTTCCAGGTTCATCCATGTCCCTACAAAGGACACAAACTCATCATTTTTTATGGCTGCATGATATTCCATGGTGTATATGTGCCACATTTTCCCTGTCTAGTCTATCATCGATGGGCATTTGGGTTGGTTCCAAGTCTTTGCTATTGTAAACAGTGCTGCAATGAACATTTGTGTGTATGTGTCCTCATAATATTAATATCATTTTTTTATGATTGCATGTAAGATGAAAGCCACAAAACAAAGAATATAATGCTATAGTTTTAGATGAGATAGTTATCTTTTCTTCAGAAGAAAGCCATTTGAGTAATTTGCTTTTAATCAATATTTGCTCACAGTTTATTGTGTTTAGATTAATGGAGATGATTTCGTCAATTTATGAATTCTATTTTACATCCCGTAGATTTTTATGTGAAATAAATAAAAAAGTTAATCTATACAAGACATTCATTTCTTCCATAATTTAAAATTTCATTTAATTTGCATAAGATGCTTAAGAGAGAATAATTAGAGTAACAGTGAGATACAAGTATGTGGAGAAACCAGCAAGGAGAAAGTAAAGATGAACCCAGATAAATAAAGGACTTTATACAGATATAATGTAGAAGGTTCTGAAATGTTGTATAAGACTTGTGACTACTTTTAAATCTTAAAGGATTTTTGCATCTTAGTATGTGCAGACACTCTTAAGTATAAAAAGGGAAATGGCAAATCTGGTCTCTAATACAAATACTTAAACACTCTTGCCAAAGGCAGTGGAGGTTTTGGATTAGTTCCTTCTCACACTGCTATCAAGATACTACCTGAGACTGGTAAATTATATACATATGTATATAAAAGAAGTTAATTGACTCATAGTTCTTCATGGCTGGGAAGTCCTCAGGAAACTTACAATTATGGCAGAAGGTGAAAGGGAAGCAAGACACATCTTACATGACAGCAGGAGAAAGAAAAGAGTAAGGAAGTGCCACACTTTAAAACCAGCAGCTCTCATGAGAACTCATTCACTGTCACAAGAACATTAGGAGGGAAATCACCCTTACAATCCAATCACCTCTCACCAGGTCCCTCCCTCAACACATGGGGATTACAATTCAAGATGACATTTGGGTGTGGACGTAGAGCCAAGCTATATCATGTTTGTTATTTATTATGCTGTGATTATAGATGCTTTAGTTTGCTGTCAGTCAGTACATTATCTAGAGTATAAATTTCTTGGATAATCAAATTCAAGCTAACATTAAGTTAGTCCAGGGATTAATAATCACCAGAAAAAGTGCAGAGCTAAATTATGAAGACAGAATTTAAATAAAGGGGAGTGACTTAAAAAGATTATAGTGGCAAGGCATATAAACAAAAGCAAAAATAATCACACTCTATTTTAAGCCAAGGTCATGGAATTTTTATTTTCTTGAGTTATGGCAAAAATCAATTAGTTCATAATTGAGTTATGGCAAAAATCAATTAGTCTTTAATTGGAAATTTTTTTCCATCAGACAGTACCAAGCCCAGGAGAAATCATTAAGTTTGACATCACTAATAAAACAGACAGTTTTAAATTTAATATATTGGTCTCTCTAAAGGGTATCACCTCAGAAAATTACCCATCAATAGAAAAGCCTATTCTTCTTCTATGTATACATTTTTATCTGATGTCTGAGAAGAAAATAATCCACATGAGACAATTAGAAAGAGAGATAATGAGGTGTGTGCATTATTGAAAATGCAGTTAATATTACAAGAAAAAAGAAAGTGATTTTAGAACTATACGGCCCAGGTTTAAATTCTACTTCAGCACTAACAGTGAGATCTCAGACAGGTTGCTTTATCTCTTTAAATCTTAGTTATATCAATTTTTTAAAACTTTCGATATGATGTCACAAAGATAGTATAGTAAGATATACCAGCCTACATTCTCCCACCAAAAGACAAATATAGACAGCTAACCATAAACCAAAATAGCTCAGGAAGGGCTCAAGGACCCATTAAAGTAGCTGCAGCAACACTGTGGACCTCCCCCATCAAAAATAAAAAAATGTTTTAAACCCCTGGATATAAAGGATCACTAGTGAGACCAACACTAGGTATGCTGGTAAGACAAGCATACCAAGACACCAGAAGGAATCTAGAAACAAAGAAGAAAGGGGAAGCCTATAGATATTAGCCACAAATCTGGAACAATTGTGGTTCCCAGTGGCCTCCTCTACAGAGGAGAGTGGCTTTTTTTTCTACTGAGGTAATCAACAGCCCTTCATGCCGAGGAAATCCACAGAAGGAGATATTTGCACACCCCTCCTTCTGCCAAAAAATGGCAGTGGGGGTACCTGCACCCCAAGCATCAGCTCAGCCATTAAAGAGAGCAACCCCACCCTGACTCCAGAGCTGCTATGACTCTGCATAAGTCTGTGTTCCTATTTTCAGCTCTCTAGCTGCTTCACAAGCATCCACTTGCATATTGCTACCAAAACAGAAATAGAGGTACCTGTGTCCTGGGCACTAGTGCTATTACCACCCCAAATCCCAGAACTATAGACCCTTTACATATGCTCATGTGTCAGGCCTCAGGTAAGTGGACACTCCCTGGGTGCTACTCAACAGACAGCAATGCCACCAGCACAATGAATTGGCCTGCAAGGCAGACCCAGGCCAAGAGTGATTCCCTCAGCCAAAACTTCTCCAGTGGGAAAAAAAGAGATTGAGAGGACCTTAGCAGCCAACAGCTCTGAAGACCTCAATAATCATTGCTGCCACTGAAGATCCCTGCAATCTTTATCAACACAAATTTCAGCTGAGAAAGCTGTACAGAGACTACAGAGCTGAATCTCCCTTGTGTCAGAGCCACTGCACCTCATCTAGCCCTATAGGGGAAGATCTTTCAGAAAAACTAGCCTGTACAAACTTGAAGAGGAGACAGTTCCATCAAATGCATAAACATCAGTGTAAGGCAATAAGAAACATGAAAAACAAAGGAGATATAACACCACCAAAAGAACACAATAATTTCATAATGGCTAACTCCAAAGAAATAGAGATTGAAAAAACTGCTAGACAAAGAATTCAAAATGTTTTAAGAAACCTTAGTGAACTGTCTTAAAGAATATACAGAACAACAGTTTAACAAAATCAGAAAACAATAAACAACCAAAACAAGCAATGTAATAGAGAGATAAAAATAATTTTTAAAGTTTTATAGCCAAAAATACAATTAATAAAAATGCAAGAGTATTGACAACAGCATTGAACAGGCAAAAGAAAAAAATCTGTTAATTTAAAGATAGGTTACTTGAAAGTATACAATCAAAAGAAAAAAAACGAAAAGTGTGATAGTTAATATTGAGAGTCAACTTGATTGGATTGAAGATGACAAAATATTAGTCCTAAGTGTGTTTGTGAGGGTATTGCCAAAGGAGATTAATATCTGAGTCAGTGGGCTGGGAAAGGCAGACCTACCCTTAATCTAGGTGGAAAAAATCTAATAAGCTGCCAACAGCTAGAATATAAACAGATTAAAAAATGTGAAAAGAGAGACTGGCCTAGCATCCCAGCCTACATCTTTCTCCTGTGCTGGATGCTTCCTGCCATTGAACATTGGACTTCAAGTTCTTTAGTTTTGGAACTTGAACTGGCTCTCCTTGTTCCTCAGCCTGCAGATAGCCTATTGTTGGGCCTTTTGATCATGTGAGTTAAAACTTAATAAGCTATGTATATATATATTTCACTATTTCTATCCCTCTAGAGAACCCCAACTAACACAGATTTAGGTACCAGGATTGGTTCTAAAGGAATAGAATATTAGGATGGAGTTCTTTCATTTGTTTTGGAGTTTCTGGAGTTGGCTGGCTTAATATGATTAGACCATAAAATGCTAAGGACTCTATTTCTAATAGTATAGAGAACACTGATAGTCTTTGGGGTGAACCCTTTAGAGAGTTATGTAAAACAAATGCATTTGACACTTCTGATTCATTGCCCATGAGAGGCAAGGAGTTTAGTGACCCTATACATAGTACCTTTGACCATATGTGGAGAACCAAGGAACATAATGAAGTTGGTTGGTTGCTTCTAAATTCAGTGAACAAAGTGATGAAAGAAAATGATGCACTCAGGGATTCTAGCTCCCAGCTTCAGACGCAGACACTGAGCCCTAGATCTGCTAAGACTGCGATGAGTGAGAGTGTTGTCTCCTGCAGAGAAAAAGCTGAAATTGTAGAAAAACAGAAACAAGCTCTTATCATGTGAGTGGCTGACCTGCAATGAAAGGTGCATGCACAGCCTCATCAGGTATCTACTGTTAAAGTGAGGTCATTGATTGGAAAATAATGGGATCCTGCAACTTGGCATAGGGACATGTGGGAGGACTCTGATGACGCTGGGGACACTGAGTTTGTAAACTCTAATTAACCTTTTTTTGTCAGAAGAAACAGCTTCCCCGTTCCCAGTAGTGGCAACATCCCTTCCTTGACCCATGCTGCCCTCAGCCTTTCCACCTTTGTCTGAGGAGATAAATTTGTGCTGCCTGAGGCAACAGTGATGCCCTCCCCAGAGACAGTTTCCAGGAAAGATAATGTTGATTCTTCTCAGGAGCCACCCCCAATACCCCTCTTTGCTTGTAGACCTATACCTAAAGTCCTGGCAGGCCCCTAAAGGTGAGATCGAGAGTGTGATCCATGAGGAGGTTGCACTATGCTTGAAAAGAACTACTTAGAGTTTTCTAATTTGTATACACAGAAATCTAGAGAACAGGCATAGGAATGGATATTAAGGACATGGAATAATGGTGGAAGGAAAATAGAGTTGGATCAGGCTGAACTTATTGATTTCAGCCCACCAACTAGGGACTCTGCATTTAATCTTGCAGCTCAGGGAGTTAAAAAAAGGTTCTAATAAGTTTATTTCCTTGGTTAGCTAAAATATGGATTAAAAGGATGCCTCACTGTGAATGAGCTCAGAATGCCTAATCTCCCTTGGTTTAATGTAGAGAAAGAGATCCAAAGACTTAGGGAGGTAGGAATGGTGGAGTGGATTAGTCACTTTAGACCTACTCATCCCAGCTGGAAGGGTCTGGAAGGATACAACTTTGACCAATGCCTTGCAAACTAGATATGTGGGGGCAGCACCTGCATCTTTGAAAAGCCCTGCAATTGCTCTTTTCTTATGTCAGATCTAACAGCGGGAACTGCAGTCACTCCACTACAAAATTTAAATACAATAAGAATAATTGGATCCTGAGGTGGCAGGGGTCAAGTGGCAGCACTCGACTGTTGAAGGCAAGGTGGGCATAGCTACTGTAATGGACAGCAGAGACAAAGCAGCAATCAGACTAGTCTGACTGGTGTAGAGCTCTGGCATTGGCTAATTAATCACAGTGTTCCTAGAAGTGAAATTAATAGGAAGCTTACTGCATTCCTAATTTATACAAGCAGAAAACTTCTAGGCCAAATGGACAAAAGACTAATTTGAATTATAAAAACAGAGAACCACGGCCCCTTAATCAATTTCCAGATTTGATCCAGTTCACAGACCCAGAATCCATTGAATGAAGGGGAGGCCAAGTCCCCTTGAAGAGGGACCCCACTACATTACTGACAATTTATGCAGTGGATCTTTCTCTCATCCTTCCTCAAGGTGACCTCTGACCTTTTACTAGGGTAAATGTGCATTGGGGAAAGGGAAATGATTAGACATTCCCAGGACTACCAGACACTGGCGCTGAGCTGACATTGATTCCAGGAAGCCCAAAACGTCATTGTGGTCCTCCAGCTAAAGTAGGAGCTTATGGATGTCAAGTCATTAATGGAGTTTTAGCTCAGATCTGACTTATAGTGGGTCCAGGGAGGTCCCCGGACTCATCCTGTGGTCATTTCCCCAGTGCCAGAATGCATAATTGGCATAATTAGCAGCTGACAGAACCCCAACATTGGCTCGCTGACTGGTAGTGTGAGGGCTATTATGGTGGGAAAGGCCAAATGGAAGCCATTAGAGCTGCTTTCTCCTAGAAAAATAGTAAATCAAAAATAATATTACATCCCTGAAGGGATTGCAGAGATTACTGTCACCATAAAGGACTTGAAAGATGCAGGGGTGGTTATTCCTGCCATATCCCCATTCAACTCTCCCATTTGGCCTGTGTATAAGACAGATGGATCTTGGAGAATCACAGTGGATTATCGTAAGCTTAACCAAGTGGTGACTCCAATTGCAGCTGCTGTACCAGTTGTGGTTTCATTTCTTAGGCAAATTAACATACCTCCTGGTACCTGGTATGCAGCCATTGACTTGGCAAATGCCTTTTTCTTATTCCTGTCCATAAGGCCCACCAGAAGCAATTTGCCTTCAGCTGGCAAGGCCAGCGATATGCCTTTACTCTATTACCTCAGGGGTATATCAACTCTCTAGCTTTGTGTCATAATCTTATTCAGAGAGACCTTGATCATTTTTTGCTTCTGCAAGATATCACACTGGTCTATTACACTGATCACAATATGCTGATTGGATCCAGTGAGCAAGAAGTAGCAAACACACTGGACATATTGGTGAGACATTTGCATGCCAGAGAATGGGAAATAAATCCAATTAAACTTCTGTAAACTTCTGCCTCAGTAAAATTTCTAGGGGTCTAGTGGTGTGGTGTCTGCTGAGATATTTCTTTCAAGATGAAGAATAAGTTGCTATATTTGGCCTCTCCTACAACCACAAAAGAGGCATAACACCTAGTGGGTCTACTTGGAGTTCGGAGGCAACACATTTCTCATTTGGCTGTGTTACTCCACCTCATTTACTGAGTGACCTGAAAATCTGCCAGTTTTGAGTGGGGTCCGGAACAAGAGAAGGCTCTGCAACAGGTCCAGGCTTCTGTGCAAGCTGCTCTCCACTTGGGTGATATGACCCCATGGTGTTTGAGGTGTCAGTGGAAGATAGGGATGCTGTTTGAAGCATTTGGCAGGTCTCTATAGGTGAATCACAGTAGAGGCCTCTGGGATTTCAGAGCAAGGCCCTGCCATGTTCTACAGATAACTACTCTCCTTTTGAGCGACAGCTCTTGGCCTGTTACTGGGCTTTGGTGGAAACTGAACCTTTGAACATGGGTCATCAAGTCACCATGAGACCTGAACTGCATATCATGAATTGAGTGCTATCTGACCCATCTAGCCATAAAGTGGGTCAGGCACAGCAGCATTCCATCATCAAATGGAAGTGGTATATACGTGATTGGGCTTGAGCAGGTCCTGAAGACACAAGTACGTTTCATGGAGTGGCTCAAATGTCCATGCTGTCCACTTCTGCCACCTACCTTTTCTTCCCTAGCCTGCACCAATGGCCTCATGAGGAGTTCCCTGTGCTCAGTTGACAGAGGAAGAGAAGACTAGGGCCTGGTTCACAGATGGTTCACAGGGACCAGCTGAAAGTAGACACCTGCAGCAGTACAGCCCCTTTCTAGGACATCCCTCAAGGACAGTGGTGAAGTAAAGTCTTCCCAGTGGGCAGAACTTTGAGCAGTGCATCTGGTCATGCACTTTGCCTGAAAGGAGAAATGGCAAGATGTGAAATTATATACTGTAGCCACTGGTTTGGCTGGATGGTCAAGGACTTGGAAGAAGTATGATAGGAAAATTAGTCACAGAGAAATTGGGGGAAGAGGTATGTGGATGGACCTCTCTGAGTGGTCAAAAACTGTGAAAACATTTGTATCCCATGTGAGTACTCAGCAATGAGTGATCTCAGCAGAGAAAGATTTTAATAATCAAGTGGATAGGATGGCCCATTCTGTGGACACCACTCAGCCTCTTTCCCCAGCCACCCCTGTCATCACCCAATGGGCCCCTGAACAAAGTGGCCATGGCGGCAGGGATGGAGGTTATGCAGGGCTCAGCAACATGGACTTCCACTCACCAAAGCTGACCTGGCTACAGCCACTGCTGAGTGCTCAATTTGCCATCAGCAGAGACCAACACTGAGCTCTTAATATGGCACCATTCAGTGAGGTGATCCGCCAGCTACTTGGTGGCAGATTGATTATATTGGAACTCTTCCATCATGGAAAGGGCAAAGATTTGTCCTCACTGGAATAGAAACTGACTAGAGATATGGGTTTGCCTATACTGGACACAATGCTTTTGCCAAGACTACCACCTGTGGACTCAGGGAATGAATGCCTCATCCACTGTCATGGTATTCCACACAGCATTGCCTCTAACCAAACCATTCACTTTATGGCTAAAGAAGTGGTGCTCATGCTCCTGATATTCACTGGTCTTACCATGTTCCCCATCATCCTGAAGCAGCTGGATTGATAGAACAGTGGAAAGGCCTTTTGAAGTCACAATTACAAGGCCAAATAGGTGACAATACTTTGCAGGGCTGGGGCAAAGTTCTCCAGAAGGCTGTGTATGCTCTGAATCAGCATCCAATATATGGTACTATTTATCTCATAGCCAAGATCCACAGGTCCAGGAATCAAGAGGTGGAAATGGAAGTGGCACCACTCACCCTCACCCCTAGGGATTCACTAGCAACATTTTAGTTTCCTGTTTCCATGTCATTACATTCTGCTGGCCTAGAGGTTTTAGTTCCACAGGGAGGAACACTGCCACCAGGAGACACAACATTGATTCAATTACACTGGAAGTTAAGAGTGCCACCTGGACACTTCGGGCTTCTCCTATCTTTAAGTCAACCGGCTAACAAGAGAGTTACCGTGTCAGCTGGGGTGACTGACCTTAACTATCAAGACAAAATCAGTCTACTACTCCACAACAGAGGTAAGGAAGAATATGCATGAAATACAGGAGATCTATTAGGGCATCTCTAAGTATTACCATGCCCTGTGATTAAGGTCAATGGGAAACTACAACAGCCCAACCCAGGCAGGACTACAAATGACCCAGACCCTTCAGGAATGAAGGTTTGGGTCACTCCACCAGGAAAAAAACCATGACCTGCAGAGGTACTTGCTGAAGGCAAAAGGAATACAGAATGGGTAGTAGAAGAAGATAGTCGTCAATACCGGCTACGACCATGTGACCAGCTTCAGAAAAGAAGACTGTAATTGTCATGAGTATTTCCTCCTTCTTGTGTTAAACACGTTTGTGCATGTATACACTTGAACTAAGAAAATATCTTTATTTTATGTCCTTTCTCCTTTATCATGTAACACAAGATTTATTGACTTCACATCAGCATTCAAGTACTGTTAACTTCATGTAATAGTATTTGGGTTGGGGATTCGTGCTTTTCTGGTTGTGAGAAGCATAGTTGTATTATGTTAGATGTAATTATGACCTTATTATTGTTTTTATTTTAAGATTATGTATGATCTCAGGACATATGTATGGGTTCAAGTTGATAAGGGGTGGACTTGTGATGGTTAATACAGAGTGTCAACTTGATTAGATTGAAGGGTGCAAAGTAGTGATCCTTGGTGTGCCTGTGAGGTTGTTGCCAAAAGAGATTAACATCTGAGTCAGTGGGCTGTGAAATGCAGACTCACTCTTAATCTGGTTGGGCACAATTTAATTAGCTGCCAGCATGGCTAGAATATAAGCAGGCAAAAAAAAAAAAAATGAAAAAAGAGAGACTGGCCTAGCCTCCCAGCCTACATTTTTTCTCCTATGCTGGATACTTCCTGCCTTCAAACATTGGACTCCAAATTCTTCAGTTTTGGAACTGGCTCTCCTTGCTCCTCAGTCTGCAGATGGCCTATTGTGAGACATTGTGATCAAGCAAGTTGTTACTTAATAAACTCCCCTTTACATACGTGTGTGTGTGTGTGTGTGTGTGTGTGTGTGTATTCTATTAGTTATATCCCTCTAGAGAACCCCAACTAATACAGAAAGCAACAAAGAATGCTTACAAAATTTATGAAACAGCATTCAAAGAGCAAATACTTAAAATATAGGATATCAGAAACAATAAGAAAGAAGGAAAAAGCCAGAAAGCTTATTTAAAGAAATATCAAGAAAAAAAGGCCAAATCTGAGGAAACATATAAATATCCAGGCACAAGGAAATCAAAGGTCTCCAAGTAGATTCAATCTAAAAAGAATACTTCAAGACATGTAAGTAAATTGTGAAAAATAAAAAGGAACATGAAAACAACAATAGAAAATAAGCATATCACATATCAATAATTTCCAGGAAGGGTAGCAATGGGCTTCCTAGCAGAAATCTTACAGGACTAGAGGAGATATATTTAATATACTGAAGGACAAAACCTACCAACCAACCAAAAATAGTTTACCTAGTAAATCTGTCATTCAGAAGCAAAGGAGAGATAAAAATCTTCCCAGACAGACAAAGCTAAGTTGAGCGAGTTCATCACCACAAGATCTGTCTTACCAGAAATGCTAAAAAGAGCTCTTCATGATGAAAGGAAAGGATGCTAATTCACAAATAGAAAACATGAAAGTATAAAACTCACTGGCAAAAAATGAATACACAGTCAAATCCAGAACACTCTAGTACTGTAATGGTGATATTTAAGTAACTTATATCTTTAATAAAAACATTAAAAGACTAAATTATTAAAATAGTAAGTACAATACATTGATAAGGAAGACACAATTAAAAATGTAAATTATGACATCAAAAACATAAAATGTGAGGTGACATAAAGTAAAAGTGGAATTATGAGGTTTGTGCAAAAGCCATTGCCAATACTTTTAATGGCAAAAATTGCAATTACTTTTGCACCAACCTAATATTTTATGTGATTAAAGCTAACTTGTTATTAGCCTAAAATAGATTGTTATAAGTGTAAACTATTTTATATGAACCTAAGAGTAATAACAAAGAAAAAACCTAAGTAGAGCTACAAAAGAAAATTTAAAGCATTAAAGCAAACTGCTAGAGAAAGTCATCTAATCTGCAAAGGAAAACTGAAAGACAGGAAGAAAGGAACAAAGGAACTGCAAAACAACTAGGAAACAATGAACAAAATGGCATTAGTGGGCCCTTATATGCCAATAATTACCTTGAAGGTAAAGGGATTAAGTTCTCCAATCAAAAGACATAAAATGGCTGAGTAGATTTTAAAAAATAAGACACAATTATATGTTTTCCATATGGCTCACATCACTTTTAAGAACACACAAGCTGAAAATGAAGAAATGGGAAAAGATATTCCATGGAAATGGAAATCAAAAGAGAATAAGATAGCTACATTTATATCAGATGAAATTGATTTTAATCAACTATGAAATGAAATAAACTCATATGATAATAAAGGGATCAATTCATGAAGATGAATTCATCAATTAAATTTATAATTGTTATAACAGTTATAAATGTATATGCATCTAATATGGAAGCATCTAAATATATGAAGCAAATATTAATAGATCTGAAAAGAGAAATATAATAACATTAGGAGATTTCAACACTCTAATTTCAAAAATGGACAAGTCATTCAGGGCGAAAATCAATAAGGAAATATTGGACTTGAACTGCTCTTTAGACCAAATGGACCTACCAGACATATACAGAATATTCCATCCAACAACATCAAAACACAGATTCTTTTCAAGTATGCATGGACCATTATCCAAGATAGATCATATTTTAATTTCAAAAAACAATACTAACAAATTTAAGAAGATTTAAATTTTATTGAGTATCTTTTCTGACCACAATGGTATGAAACTAGAAATCCATTATAGAAATAATGTCGGAAAATTTACAAATATGTGGAGATTAAATAGTGTATTGCAGAATATTAAATGGACCAAATAATAAAGTAAAAGAGAAGTTAAAAAATATCTTAGACAGAAATGGAAATACAATGTATTAAAACTTATAGGACATAGCAAAGGCAATTCTCAGAGTAAAGTTTATCTTAATAAATGACTACATTATAGAGAAGAAATATCTCAAATGAACAGCCTGATTTTACACCACAAGGAAATAAAGAAAGAAAAATGAACTAAGCCCAAAGTTAGTACAAAGAAAGGAATAAATAAGCTGAGAGCAGACATAAAAGTAGAGACTGAAAGAAACAACAGAAAAGATAAATAAAACAAAGTGTTTTTTAAAAGATGAAATCAGTATATATTTAGCTACATGAATTAAGAAAACAAGAGAAAAAACTCGAATACATAAAATCAAAAATGAAAGAGGAGACATTACAAGTGATACCACAGAGATATAAAGGATCACAAGAGACTATTGTGAACAGTTATACACCACAAAATTGGAAAACCTAAAAAGTGGATAAATTCCTAGACATATACAACTTACTAAGATTGAATTAGAAAAGTATAGAAAGCCTAAGCACCCCTATAACTAATTAGAGATTGATACAGTAATAAAAAAGTCTCCCATCAGAGAAAAATAGGTTAGGATCTGATGGCTTAACAGCTGAATTCTACTAAATATCTAAAGAGCTAATATCAAACCTTCCTACACTGTTCCAAAAAAAAAAAAAAATTGAAGGTTAGGAAACAGTTCCAAACTCATTTTATGAAGCCAGAATTATTCTGGACCAAACTCAGACAAGGGCACTATAAGAAAAGAAAATTAGAGGCCTATAGCCATGTTGAATACAGATGTAACAATTCTCAAGAAAATACTAGCAGACTGAATTCAACAACACATTTAAAGGATCATACAACATCATTAAATTGGATTTATCACTGAGATGCAAGAATTGTTCAATACAATAAATGTGACACACTATACTAACAGAATAAAGAACAACAACAACAACAAAAAATCCTATATGATCATTCCAGTAGATGCAGAAAAGGCATTCAAAAAATTCAAATTTTTTCATGATACAAACTCTCAACAAATTAAAAGTAGAAGGAATGAACCTTTATATAACAATGAAGGTCATATACAACAAGCCCAAAGCTAACATTATACTCAACACTGAAAAGTTGAACACTTCTAACCTAAGATCAGAAATAAGAAAAGCATTCTCACTCTATTCAGCATAGTGCTAGAAGTCCTTACCAAAGGCAATTAGACAAGAGAAAAATATATAAGCTATGCAAATCATAAAGAAATTAAATTGTCTATTTGCAGAAAACCCGATCATACACACACACACACACACACACACACACACACACACACACACATATACATATATATATTTTAAACCTGGGGGCATGAGAGCTCCTGCCTGTAATCCCAGTGCTTTAGGAGGCCAAGTAGGAAAAATCACTGGAGCCCAGGAGTTCAAGATTACAGCAATCTATTAGTGCCACTGCAATCCATCCTGGGCAACAGAACAAGATCCTCAAAAGAACAACAAAAAACAATAACAAAAAACCTAGACACTCTACCAAAAAAGCTATTAAAACTAAAACATTGAATTTGTTTTAAAACAAATTCATTGTTTTAGTTTTAATAGCTTTTTTGGCAGAATATTTCTGTACACTGACAATGAACTACCAAAAAAGCAAATCAAGAAAGCAATCTCATTTGTAGTACCTACAAAAGTAAGTAAAACACTTAGGAATAAATTTAAACAAAAGGTGAAAGACCTACACACTGAAAACTATAAAAGATTGATGAAAAAGAAGACATAAATAAATGGAAAGGTATCTCATGTTCATAGATTCAAAGAATTAATATTGTTTAAATGTGCATACTACCCAATGTAATTTAATGCCATCTGTATAAAAATTCCAATGACATTTTTATATAAATTTAAAAATACTTTAAAATTTGTATGGAACCACCAAAATCCCTGAATAGCCAAGGCAATCTTGAGCAAAAAGAACAAAGCCAGAGACATCACAATAACCTGAATTCAAAATACACTACAAAGCTCTATGTCCAAACATCCTAATAGTGGCATGAAAATAGACATACAGACCAATGAAGTAGAATGGAGAGCTTAGAAACAATTTCTTACAGTCAATTGACTTCAACAACAATGTCAATAACACACAATGACCAAAGAAAAGTCTCTTTAATAAATTGTGTTGGGGCTGGGAACGGTGACTCATGCCTATAAACCCAACACTTTGGGAGGCTGAGGCAGGTGGATCACCTGAGGTCAGGAGTTTGAGACAAAGTCTGGCCAACATGGTGAAATCCCATCTCTACTAAAAATATAAAAATTAACTGCGCATGGTGGTATACACCTGTAATCCCAGCTACTCAGGAAGCTGAGGCAGGAGAATCACTTGAATCCGGGAGGCAGAGGTTGCAGTGAGCTGAGATTGTGCCATTGGACTGATCTGAGGAACAAGAGCAAAACTCCATCTCAATAAATAAATAAATTGTGTTGGGAAAGCTGGATATTCACATACAGAGCAATGAAAGTACACCCTCATTTAACAAAACGTACCAGAAAATAAATTAAAATAAAATAAATACTACCAGAAAAAAACATAAGGGAAAACATTCACATCATTAGTCTGAGCAAAAAAAAAAAAAAAAAAAAAAAAAATTGAATTTGATTCCAAAAGCACAGCCACAAAAGCAAAAATAGACAAATAGGATTACATCAAACTAGAAACCTTCTTCACAGCAGAGGCGTCACCTAAAGAGAGAACCTACACAATAGGAAATAAGAATTGTATTTGCAAATATCTGATAATATGTTAATACCCAAAATATATTTAAAAACTCAAACACAAATAGTAAAAATAGAAAAAGAAAACTGAATAGGCGTTTATCTAAAGGATACACAAATATCCAACAGGTATATAAAACTGTTCAACATCACTAATCATCAAGGAAATGCAAATTAAAACCACAACCAGACATTATTTCACACCTCTTAACTGGCTATCATCAAAAAGACAAAAGGTAAGTTGTTAGTGAGAAAGTGGAGAAAATGAAACCGCTGTACATTGTTGGTGGGAATGTAAATTAGGACAGCCATTATAAAAAACAGTATGGAATCTTCTAAAAAATTAAAAATAGAACTACCATATGAATCAGCAATCCCACAATTTGGTACATATCCAAAAGATATGAAAATAGAATGTAAGAAATACCTGCATTCCAATATTTATTGCAACACTATTCACAATAGCCAAGATAAAAAATTAGCATATGTGTCCATTAATGGATGAATGAATAAAGAAAATCTGGCATATATATATATAGAGAGAGAGAGAGAAAGCGAGACAGAGAGACACCGACAATGAGATATTGTTCAGTCTTTTAAAAAAGTGTTGTCATTTGGGGATCACTGCAGAGGGGAGGCAGGACTAGCTTGCAGCTCCCGCTCAGATGGACAGAGCAGTGTGTGGAGGCCCACATCATAAACTTTTGCTCCAGAACAACTGCAGGAATACATTAGGAAAGCCAAGAGAACCCACCAACCCTCTGAAAGAAGCAGATTTCTCCTGCAGGACTTGGGAGACACTCAAAATACTGTGAGTGCCCAAACTGTAGAAGTGGGAAAGGGAAATTGTCCACCCTAAAACCCACATTCCCTACTGGGGAACCTGAAGGTCTAGATTATGGGAGAAGATTCTGACTTCATCTGGAGCTGAGTCAATTTGGGGAGCTGAGAGAAATAGAGGGGTAGAAGAAGCAGCGGGAAAATCCCGGTGAACTCACTGAGTTTCCTAGAAAGCCATTTCTGCCCTGCCTCACCAAGCTCCTTGAGGATGGTGGCCAGAAGCACTGAAAGAAGTCCACAGGGAGAAGGAAACCAGCTAAACTTTGTAACAATTTGAACCAAATGAGAAGTCTCCTGGCCAGAACTCGGAGGAGGGCACAAATCTGGTGTGCAGATTCCACATATGGGGGAAGAACAAACGCCCTACTTGCTTTCACAGCTTGGGGGCAGGTAGTCTGGAGTAAGTTCTCAGCCCTGCTTACCCACTGCCTGGAAACAGACTTGGTGCTGTTGTGGGAAGGGGGGTAGTCCTCTTAGGTGGGAGCTGGGTGTGTGGGAGCTGGGTGAGGCCTATATCATATGGGAGCTGGCTGAGGCCTGTGACTGCTAGCTTTCCTTCACTTCCCTGACAACCTGCATGACACAGTAGAGGAAGCCATAGTCCTCCTAGGAACATTAACTCCTTTGACCTGGCAAACCTCACCCCATCCCCCACAGCAGCCACAGGAAGACCCACCCAAGGAGAGTCAGCTCAGACAACCTAGCCCTCCCACCTAATGGTTCTTCCCTACGCACTCTGATAACTGAAGACAAAGGACATATACTCTCGGGAGTTCTAGGGCCTCATCCACTGCCTCTTCCTCCTCATACTACCACAGCTGATGCTCTCTTGAAAACATCACCTCCCAGCAGGAGGCCAACCAGCACAAAAATAGTGCATTAAGCAACCAAAGCCAAGGACTCTCACAGAGTCCATTTTAACCCCTGCCACCACCGCCAGAGCAGGTGCTGGTATCCACAGCTGACAGACCCATGCATGGTTTACATCACAGGACTCTGTGCAAACAACCTGCAGCACCATCCCGGAGCCTGGTAGATTTACTGAGTGACTAGATCCAGAAGGGAGATAACATAACAATCACTACCACTCAGCTCTCAGGAAGCTACAACCCTAGGAAAAGGGGGAGAGTACTACATCAAGAGAACACCCTGTTGGACCAAAGAATCTGAACAACATCCTTAAGCCCTAGACCTTCCCTCTGACAGAGCCTACCCAAATGAAAACCATAAAACCAAGTCTGGTGATATGACAAAACAAGGTTCTTTAACAACTCCCAAAAAATCACACTAGCTCACCAGCAATGGATCCAAACCAAGAAGAAATCCTTGATTTACCTGAAAAATAATTCAGAAGGTTAGTTATTAAGCACCAGAGAAAGCCAAAGCCCTATCTAAGGAAATTCTAAAAATGATACAAGAAGTGAAGGGAGAAATATTGAATATAATAGATAGCATAAATAAAAAAACAATCAAAACTTCAGAAAACAATGGACGCACTTATCAAAATACAAAATGCTCTGGAAAGTCTCAGCAATGGAATCAAAGCAGAAGAAAGAACTTCAGAGCTCAAAGACAAGGTTTTTTAATTAACCCAATCCAATAAATAAAATAGTAAGAAAATATGAAATAAGCCTCCGAGAAGTCTGGAATTATGTTAAACGACCAAACTTAAGAATAATTGGCATTCCTGAGGAAGAAGAGAAATCTAATAATTTGGAAAACATATTTGGGGGAATAATATAGGAAAACTTCCCCAGCCTTGCTAAAGATCAAGACATGCAAATATAAGAAGCTCAAAGAACACATGGGAAATTCATTGCAAAAAAATCATCACCTAAGTACACTGTCATCAGCTTATCTAAAGTTAAGATGAGTAAAGAATCTTAAGAACTGTGAGGCAAAAGCACCAAGTAATCTATAAAGGAAAACCTATCAGATTAACAGCAGATTTTTTAGCAGAAACCCCACAAGCTAAAAGGAATTGGGTCCCTATCTTTAGCCTCCTCAAACACAACAATTATCATTCAAGAATATTTTATCCAGCAAAACTAAGCTTTATGAATGAAGGAAAGATAGTCTTTTT
Source organism: Cacajao melanocephalus (assembly GCA_963573385.1). NCBI lineage: Eukaryota > Metazoa > Chordata > Mammalia > Primates > Pitheciidae > Cacajao > Cacajao melanocephalus. Next base: position 59,698 of record CAUYLG010068146.1, read on the forward strand.
CAGACAAACAAATGCTGAATTTACCACTACCAAGCCACCACTACAAGAACTGCTAAAAGGACCTCTAAATCTTCAAACAAATTCTAGAAACATATCAAAACAGAACCTCTTTAAAGCATAAATCTCACAGGACCTATAAAACAGAAATACAATTAAAAAGAAGGTATACAGGCAGCAAATAGCATGATGAATGGAATGGTACCTTACATCTCAATACTATGGTTAAATGTAAATGGCCTAAATGCCCCATTTAAAAGATACAGAACTGCAGAATGGATAAGACCTCACCAACCATCTGCTGTCTTCAAGAGACTCATCTAACACATAAGCACTCAAATAAACTTAAGGTAAAGGTATGGGAAAAGACATTCCATGCAAATAGACATCAAAAGCAAGTAGGAGTAGCTATTCTTATATTAGACAAAACAAACTTTAAAGCAATAGCTGTTAAAAAAGACAAAAAGGGACATTATATGATAATAAAAGGCCTTGTCCAACAGGAAAATATCACAATTCTAAAAATATATGCACCTAACACTGGAGATCCCAAATGTATAAAACAATTACTAATAGACCCAAGAAATGAGATAGACAGGAACACAATAATAGTGGGGGACTTCAATACTCCACTGACAGCACTAGACAGGTCATCAAGACAGAGAGTTAACAAAGAAAAAATGAATCTAAACTATATCCTGGAACAAATGGACTTAACAGATATATACAGAACATTCTACCCAACAATCACAGAATATACATTTTATTCAAGAGTACATGGAACTTTCTCCAAGACAGACCATGTAAGGCACAAAACAAGTCTCAACAAATTAAATTGAAGTTCTACCAAGTACTCTTTCAGAACACAGTGGAATAAAACTGGAGACCAACTCCAAAAGTAGTCTTCAAAACAATGCAAATACATGGAAATTAAAGAATCTGCTTCCGAACTGGGTCAAGAATAAAATCAAGATGGAAATTTAAAAAATTCTTCAAACTTAACAACAATAGTGGCAGAACCTATCAAAACTTCTGGGCTTCAGCAAAGGTCGTGCTAAGAGGAAAGTTCATAGCCCTAAACACCTACATCAAAAAGTCTGAAAGAGCACAAACAGAAAACCTAAGGTCACACCTGAAGGCACTAGAGAAATAAGAACAAACCAAACCCAACCCCAACAGATGAAAGGAAATAACCAAGCTCAGAGCAGAACTAAATGAAATTGAAATTTTAAAAATGCAAAAGATAAATGAAATCAAAGCTGGTTGACAAGATAAATAAAATTGATGGACCATTAGCAAGATTAACCAAGAAAAGAAGAGAGAAAAATCCAAATAAACTCAATTAGAAATGAAATGGGAGATATTACAACTGACACCAGAGAAATACAAAAGATCATTCAAGGCTACTACGAACACCTTTACATATACAAACTGGATAACCTAGTGGAGATGGACAAATTCCTGAAAATATAAAACCCTCCTAGCTTAAATCAGGAATAAGATACCATGAACAGACCAATAATAAGCAATAAAATTGAAAAGGTAATAAAATAATTGCCAACAACCACCAAAAATCCAGGACCAGATGGATTTACAGCAGAATTCTACCAGACATTCAAAGAAGAATTGGTACCAATCATATTGACACTATTCCACAAGAAAGAGAAAGAGGGAACCCTCCCTAAATCATTCTATGAAGCCAGTGTTATTACCCTAACACCAAAACCAGGAAAGGACATAACCAAAAAAGAAAACTACAGACCAATATCCCTGATCAATATAGATGCTAAAATTTTTAATCAAATACTAGCTAATCAATCTAACAACATATTAAAAAGATAATCAATCATGATGAAGTGGGTTTTATACCAGGGATGCAGGGATGGTTTAACATATGCAAGTCAATAAATGTGATACATCACATAAACAGAATTAAAAACAAAAATCACATCATCTCAATAGATGCAGAAAAAGCATTCAGCAAAACCCAGCATCCCTTTACTATTAAAACTCTCAACATAATCGGCATACAAGGGACATACTTCAATGTAATAAAAGCTATCTAAGAAAAACTCACATCCTACATAATATTGAATGAAGACAAGTTAAAAGCATTCCCTCTGAGAACTGGAATAAGTCAAAGATGCCTACTCTCACCACTCCTCTTCAACATAGTACTGGAAGCCCTAGCCAGAACAACAGACGAAAGAAATAAAGAGCATTCAAATTGGTAAAGAGGAAGTCAAACTGTCACTGCTTGCTGATGATATGATTGTTTACCTAGAAACCCTACAGAGTCCTCTAGAAAGCTCCTAGAACTGATAAAATAATTCAGCAAAGCTTGCAGATATGAAATCACAAATTAGTCTACAAATTAGTAGCTCTGCTATACACCAACAGCAACCAAGCTGAGAACAATATCAAGAACTCAACCTCTTTTACAATAGCTGCAAACAAAATACAATATTTCACAATATACCTAACCAAGAAGGTAAAAGACCACTAGAAGAAAAACTACAAAACACTGCTGAAATAAATCACAGATGATACAAACAAAGGGAAACAAATCCCACGCTCATAGATGAGTAGAATCAATATTGTGAAAATGACCATACTGCCAAACGCAAGCAAATTCAATGCAATTTCCATCCAAATACCATCATCATTCTTCACAGAATTAGCAGAAACAATACTAAAATTTATATGAAATCAGAAAAGGGCCCACATAGCCAAAGCAAGACTAAGCAAAAGATCAAATCTGGAGGCATCACAGGGGTTGCAACCTTAGTCTCTGACAAAATAGCTTTAAATCAACAAAGATCAAAAACACAAAGAAGGGTATTTTATATGATAAACAGATCAGGTCAACGAGAAGAGCTAACTATCCTAAATACATATACACTCAACACAGGAGCACCATATTTATAAAACAAGTTCTTAGAGACCCACACAAAGACTTAGACTCCCACACAATAATAGAGGGAGACTTTAACACTCTACTGTCAATATTAGACATATCAATGAGACAGAATATTAATAAGGATATTCAGGACTTACACTCAGCTCTGGATCAAGTAGACCTAATAGATATCTACAGAACTCTCCACCTCAAATCAACACAATATACATTCTCCTCAGTGCCACATGACACTTATTCTAAAATCAAAATTGGAAATCAAACACTCCCCAACAGATGCAAAAGAACTGAAATTATAACAGTTCCTCTGACCACAGCACAATCAAATTCGAACTCAAGATTAAGAAACTCACTCAAAACCACACAACCACATGAAAATTGAACAACCTGCTTCTGAATGACTCTTGGGTAAATAATGAAATTAAGGCAGAAATTCCAGAAGTTCTTCGAAACCAATGAGAACAAAGAGACAACATACCAGAATCTCTGGGACACAGCTAAAACAGTGTTAAGAGGGAAATTTATAGCACTAAATGCCTACATCAGAAAGGTAGGAAGATCTTAAATTGACACCTTAACATCACAATTAAAAGAACTAGAGAAGCCAGAGCAAACAAAACCAAAAGCTAGCAGAAGACAAGAAATAACTAAGATCAGAGCAGAACTGGAGGTGGAGACACAGCAAACCCTTTAAAAAAAAAATCAATAAATCCAGGATCTTTTTTTTTTTTTTGAGAAACTCAACAAAGTAGATAGACCACTGTCTAGACCAATAAAGAAAAAAAGAGAGAAAAATCAAATAGACACAATAAAAAATGATAAAGAGGATACCACCATCGACTCCAAAGAAATACAAACTATTATCCGAAAATATTATGAACAACTCGATGCAAATAAACTAGAAAACCTAGAAGAAATGGATAAATTCCTGGACACATACACCCTTCCAAGACTAAACCAGGAAGAAGTTGAATCCCTGAATAGACCAATAACAAGTTCTGAAATTGAGGCAGTAATTAATAGCCTATTAACCAAGGACAGAGGCATGGGCAAGGACTTCATGACTAAAACACCAAAAATAATGGCAACAAAAGCCAAAATAGACAAGTGGGATCTAATTAAACTTAAGAGTTTCTGCACAGCAAAAGAAACTATCAATAGAGTAAACCGGGAACCAACAGAATGGGAAAAAATTTTTGCAATCTACCCATCTGACAAAGGGCTAATATCCAGAATCTACAAAGAACTTAAACAAATTTACAAGAAAAAAATAACCCCATCAAAAAGTGGGCCAAGGATCTGAATAGACACTT
>CAUYLG010068147.1:0-63936 GCA_963573385.1 Cacajao melanocephalus
TGCTTGGGAGGCTGAGGTAGGAGAATCCCTTGAACCCGGGAGGTGGTGGTTGCAGTGAGTCGTGTTTGTGCAACTGAAATCCATCCTGTGTGACAGAGCAAGACTCCTTCTCAAAAAAAAAAAAAAAAAAAGAAAAGAAAAATTCTGATATAAATCACCACTCTAGCCCCACAGTAATCTAAGTGGTACATGTGCTATGCACAAAGCACAGCAAAGGCTTTAAAAAGTGAACTGACATCAGAACCACTAGCAACAAAAGGAGAGGCAGAATATGCCAACTAAACCTAGCAGGGTTGATTGCCTGCTAATACAAAACAAAATCAAAGTTCTCCAGATTTTTATAAGGAAACAGATTCTCACATAATATTCAAAATGCCCAGGACGTAATCCAAAATTACTCAATACACAAAGGGCCAGAAATATGTGAACAATTTTCAAAGGAAAAGACAATCAGCAAATGGAAAACCCTGAGATGATCCAGATGTTGAAATTATCAGACAAAGACTTTAAAGCAGTTATTATAACCATGTTCCATGGTGGGGTGAGAGAGGGAAGGGAACTCTTAAAACAAATGAACAGCGTTGTTAGCAGAGAAACAGAAACTCTAATCAAGGGCCAAATACAAATTTCAAAAATGAAAAATAGAAAATCTATTTTCTATTTCTCAATAAAAAAATAAAAAATAGAAACATTTAAACAATCCAAATGAAGGCAGAAATCAGAAAGCAAAGGAACAAAAATGAGAGGGAACAAACAGAAAACACATAATATAATGTCAGACCTGAATCCAATAATATCAGTCACTACATTAATACAAATAGTTTAAAATGAATTTTAAAAAGAAACACATTGTGAGACTGCAATTTTTTTTTTCCTGAGACGGAGTTCACTCTGTTGCCCAGGCTGCAGTGCAGTGGCGCAATCTTGGCTCACTGCAACCTCTGCCTCCGGGTTCAAGTGATTCTCCTGCCTCAGCCTCCATCATAGCTGGGACTATAGGCGCGTGCCACTATGCCTGGCTAATTTTTGCATTTTTAGTAGAGATGGGGTTTCACCATGTTGGCCATGTTGGTCTCGAACTCCTGACCTCAAGTGATCCGTCCATCTCGGCCTCCTAAAGTGCTGGGATTACAGGTGTGAGCCACTGCGCCTGGCTGAGACTGCATTTTTAAAGATTCAACTACATGCTGTCTACAAGAAATTCCTGTAAATACGTTAACACAGAGAAGGCAGAAGTAAAAGGATGATAAATAGCATTATAGGATGATAAATAACATCATGTAAACACTAATCCAAAAGGAAGTTTAAGTGGCTATACTAGCATCAGACAAAGTAGACTTCAGAACCAAGAAACAGCTCCAGAGATAAATAACAGTAAGAGTCAATTCACCAAGATGACATGGAAATATTAGGTATGTACCTAATAACGGGCATCAAGCAAAAACTGAGGGAATTATAGAAGAAACAGGTCAGGTGCAGTGGCTCACACCTGTAATCCTAGCACTTCGGGAGGCCGAAATGGGAAGATGGCTTGAGCTCGAGAGGTCAAGGTAAAACTATGATCACACCCCTGCACTCCAACCTGGGCAACACTTTCTCAAATAAACAAAAAACAATCACTACCACCAAAAACAAAACAAAGGACTGCAGCGGCTATATTTGCAAACAACAAAATAGACTTTAAGACAAACATTTTCACTAAAGGTAACAAGGAACATTTTATAATTAAAGGGTCAATTCATCAGAAAGACATAACAATTACGCACAACAGAACCCCAGAATATATGAAGCAAGCACAGAATTGAAGGGAGATGCAGTTCTACAAAAAACAGCTGGAAACTCAATATCCTACTTTCAATAATGTATGAAACATCCAGACAGAATAGCGATAAGGAAACAGGAGGCTTAAACACTATAAACCAACTAGACCTAACTGACATATAAAATATTCTACCCAAAAGGAGTAGAATACACATTCTTAAAGGCACATGGAAATTCTCTAAGATAGACTATATGTTAAATCACAAAACAAGTCTCAATAAACTTGAAATCATACAAAGTTATCTTCTATGATTACATGGAATGAAGCTAGAAATCAGTAACAGATGAAAAACTGGAAAATTCAAAAATACATAAAAATTAATGCACTCATATAATGAATGGGTCAAGTAAGAAATCACAAGGCAAATGAGAAAATACAATGAGATGAATAGAAGTGAATACATAACATACAAAAACTTATGAGATGCACTGAAAGCAGTGCTCAGATTTACAAATGTAAACACATTAAAAGGGAAGAAAGATCTCAATGAATAACCTAACTTCATGCCTCAAGGAACCAAAAAAGAACAGACAAAACCCAAAGGTAAAAGAACATAAAGACTAAAGCAAAGGCTGGGTGGGATGGATCATGCTTATAATCTTAGCACTTTGGGAGGCCAAGGCAGGTAGATCACGAAGTTAGGAGTTTGAGACCAGCCTGGCCAATATGGTGAGACCCCGTCTCTACTAAAAATACAAACATTAGCTGGGTGTGGTGGTGTGTGCCTGTATACCCAGCAACTCGGGAAGCTGTGGCAGAAGAATTGCTTGAACTGGGGAGGCGGAGGTTGCAGTGAGCAGAGATCACACCACTGCACTCCAGCCTGGGCAACAGAGTGAGACTCCATCTCAAAAAACAAAACAAAACAAAAAATTAGCCAGGCCTAGTGGCACTCACCTCTAATCCCAGATACTCGGATGGCTGAAACATGAGAATTGCTTAAACCTGGGAGGTGAAGGCTGCAGTGAGCTGAGATTACACCACTGTATTCTAGCCTGGGTGACAGAGCAAGATCCTGTCTAAAAAAAAAAAAAAGTTAGTTGGGTGTGGTGGTATGTGCCTGTAATCCTAGATACTTGGATGGCTGAGGCCGGAAGATCACTTGAGGCTGGGAAGTGGGGCTGCAGTGAGCCATGACTGCACCACTGCACTCCAGCCTGGGTGACAGAGAGAGATCCTGTCTGGGAAAAAAAAAAGATTAGAGCAGAGATAAATAAAACAGAATAGAAAAACAATAAAGAGTCAACAAAATCAAAAGCCCTTTAGCTAGATTAAGAAAGAAAGAGAAGGCGCAAATAACTAAAATTAGAAATAAAAGTGGGGCTATTACCAATCTTATAGAAATAGAATTAATAGCAGGGCCGGGCATGGTGGTACGCGCCTGTAATCCCAGCTACTCAGGAGGCTGAGGCAGGAGAATTGCTTGAATCCAGAAGGAAGAGGTTGCAGTGAGCCAAGATGGCACCACTGCACTCCAGCCTAGGTGAAAGAGACAGACTCCGTCACAGAAAAAAAAAAAGAAGAGCAATCCTTCTCAAACTCTTCCAAAAATAGAAAGAACACTTCCTTATTCTATGAAGCCAACATTACCCCGATACCAAAGCCAGACAAAGACACCACAAGAAAACTACAGAGCAACAGCCCATAAGATACATGCAAAACCCATGCACAGTGGTGCACACCCACAGCCCCAGATACATAGGAGGCTGAGATGGGAAGATCACTAGTTTCAGCCCAGCCTGGTTGAAACAGAATATGCAAAAATCCTCAGCAAACTATTCATACCAGCAAAGTAAATCTAAATGCATAAATATTATACATCACAATCAAGTGAGATTTTTCTCAAGGCTGTAAGACTGTAAGAAGAATCTATGTAATATGTCACATTAATAGAATTAAGGGGGGGGAACCCACATGATCATCTCAATTAATGCAGAAAAAAAATCAGACAAAATTTTTTTCATGATAAAAACACTCATAAAACTGGTATTAGAAGGAAACTTCCTCAACATAATAAATGGTCTTTACTGAAAGCCTACATGTAATGTCACACTCAATGAAGAGACACTGAAAGGTTTCCCTTCTAAGATTACGAAAAAGACAGAGCTAAGGATTTCTTGTTGTTGTTTAAACAAAGAGAGAGAGAGAGAAGAAAAGAGAGATCCTATAAGCAGGATTATAAAGAATATAATTATAAAGAATATGATTAAAATGTATATTCTTTAGCTAGGATTACAGGCATGTGCCACCAAGCCTGGCTAGTTTTTGTATTTTTTGTGGATATGGGTTACACCATGTTGCCCAGGCTGGTTTTGTCCTCAAGTGATCTGCCCATGTCAACCTCCCAAAGTGCTGAGATTACAAGCATTGAGCCACTACTCTTGACCCAAAATGTATATTCTAAGTACCTGTATGCTTCATTGTACAATCAAGCAAAAGGAAAAAAAAGTTACTATTATTTGAGAACTCAAAACATTTAAGACATGTTAGAACTACATAACATACAAAAACATCATTTAAATATATCTCATCAATATAGAAATGCACTATCTACAATGCAAATAACTAGCTTCACCTCAAAGTAGCTCTGAGACATTCAAAATCTTAGAGCATAGTTTGTCACTGTGCATGACAGTATAACCATAAAGTAATGAGACTGTATACCAAATGCTACATCTAAAATGAATTATGTATAATTACAATATTTATACAGATATATCCTGAGTAGATAAAGGTTGATGAGGCATCCTAAGTCCAAGGAATAAACAGAAGTATATTAACATTTCGCACAAATAAAAAACAAAATCAACAAGAGGGAGAAACTAAAATGGAATACAAATAGAAATAAATGAACCTAACTATGTCAAGTGAATAATATAACTACACTAAAAGGGGTATGAACCTAACTCAAATTTTCAACGGTTATTTTACTCTCAGTCCAAGGAAAAAAGAACTATAAACAAAGATTGAACTCTGTACAGTTTTGTTTTTCACAATGATACGAATTAGCACCAAAACTGTGTGTATTCTTGGGTTGAACATCTAAGTAAATGTACTGTGGAAATCAGGAGCCAGGTTTTTACTAAAGGGAGTTATAAATACGGATAAAAGAATGCTAGAATGAACCATGTAGTGTTAAGCTGTAATTAGATGTATTAGTATGAAATCCACTGTGGTTTTTGTTGTTGTTGTCTGAGACAGAGTCTTGCTCTGTTGCCCAAGAGTGTAGTGGCACAATCTTGGCTCACTGCAACCTCCACCTCCTGGGTTCAAGCGATTCTCCTGCCTCAGCCTCCCAAGTAGCTGGGATTACAGACACACATCACCACGCCCAGCTAATTTTTACATTTTTAGTGGAGACAGGGTTTCACCATGTTGGCCAGGCTGGTCTCGAACTCTCACCTCAGGTGATCTGCCCACCTCAGCCTCCCAAAGTGCTGGGATTAAAGGCATGAGCCATCACGCCTGGCCAAAATCCACTGTTTTTAATATATAAAAATATGTAGATATGTGTTATATGTGTGTGCATGCGAGTCCTAGCTCTTACAACTGAGAGAACCTAGAGGCAATGACACTCCAGTAGTACTGAGCACATCACCTAGAGTCTAGATCATGGTTTTTAAATATTCTTCTCCATTAAAAGGAACCAAGCATTCCTGGATGAGTTCAGGGCATGGACAAGCAAAATATTAGATAAGTCTTGGACATTTGTTATGACAGAAAGTAAATGCTCAAATAATGAAGGCATGTCCAAATATTAAAGGAGCCAGCTTGGAGGAGCTCCCACTGACTAATGTCATACAATTTGAGCATCAAAAGAAATAACAATACTTAACAGTTTTTAATAAAAAAGAAAATCTTGGGTCCGTATCAATTAACAGTAAGTAAATGAATGAGGGAAATAAGAGGCTCTTCCTTACATTAAAATGGCAATTAATAATTCTAGAAGAAATGATGGAATTAGGAAGTAACCATTGGACAACCATTATAACAACTGTTTCATACACCATCAATGGATGCTAAAACTACTGTCTGTTTTCTAAGAAACAAAATATTTACATAGATTCAAATCTTCCCATGAAATACTTATCATTTGCATTAGGAAAAACAGTTAAATTTACAGTGAAGAAACTTGAGTGTCACCCTAATGGTATAACAAGGATTCAAACCAAGACTAATTCCAAAGTTCATGTTCTTAACCGGTAGGACTATCCTATGTCCTTACTTTAGGAGTTACTTGAATAAATGTTCAACATGGATCTGGATTTTTACCTACCCTCCCAAAGTGAAACTGCATTATCCACCCATCTAAGAAGTCTTAAGGCTCTGTAGGATTTCAAAGATGTGAACCCATGCTTAGGTCGGCCTTTTTTTCCCCATGTCCTGGGGCTTGAGGATAAAACTGGCAGACAGGAAGCCACTGGCATCAAAGACATGATGCCCAGGGGACCAGAGCTCTTTCCCTCTGCCTCCAGACATAACAGAGAACGCACATACCTGGTGCCTGACAAGAAAGGGAGCGGCACTGGTCTTCAGTGACCAAACAACAAAATAATTCCTAGGCAGCATACATCAATTACCAAAAGCATATTGCTGCCTGTCCTGAGATCACTGCCAAAGAAGGGCTGTTTCCTGAGAAATACACTAGGAATCCAAAGGACTCTTTCTTCAAGGAAGTCTCCCTCTTCAATCTGAAAAGTTTCCTCTGCTTGAGCAATTCTAATGTTAAGAGCCTGGCAAAAATGTGTATAAACATACTTTACTTGAAGTTGTACTCATTTGTTAAGTCCTTCTCCTTCAATTGGTTTCTGAGGTCAAAGCCCTCTTGCTTTTAAGAATGGACAAGAATCAAAAAGCAGGTTCAACAGAATGATAAAACATATTGGTATTTTGGCTTGTGCAACACTTTGCTAAGAAATCCATAAAGCAGAACTGGGACTAAAATGTCCAATTTTATCCAGTTATAAAGAAAAAGATATTTTGATGAAAACAAAGAGAAAAATTACTAGAAACTGTATTCTCTTGGGGTTAGATTCATGGGTAAAGAGAAATATCTTAGATGTCACTTAATCCTTTTTTGTTTTGTTTTTCGAGATAAGGTCTCATTCTATCAGCCAGGCTGGAGTGCAGTGGCACCATCACAGCTCAGTGCAGCCTCAAACTCCTGGGCTTAAGTGACCCTCCTGCCTCAGGATTGCAAAGTGCTGTAATTACAGGTGTGAGCCACTGTGCCCGGCCATTTACTCTTTTTAAATTTTATCTAAGACTACCATCATTACAAAATTCTAAGCTTTATTTTTAGCTTAAGTGCAATGTTCAGAAAGAGTAAGAAATACAATATTCTTGCAAACTACACTCAGAAAAGCTTTGAGAAACTTGCCCATTATTAGCTGGGTATTCCTTTTGCGCTACACTGTATTTCCTCAAATTAAGTCCTGAGATATAAATCTCTCAAATCATTGTATCAATCCTATGAATTCTTAACATTTTAATTTGTATTTCTAACACATTTACTCTGACATTCTTTTGAGGAATACACGGAGAACTGACAATTGGTTATGTTAGTTTACATGTTCCCTTGTTCTTATTACATTAAATGTATATAAGAAGGGTTTGCTTAGCATTCCCGGCCGGGGGGGGGGGGGCGGGGGGGGCGCGGGAAGTATTCACATTCTTTAGGTCTGACCCGTGGTAAGGAGAGGGAGGATTAGAGAACATCTACTACTGACCATATAGAAGTTTGAATGATATGAATTCAGAGATTCAGATCAGCTAAATCAAATTAAAATGCACATGTAAAAAATGTATTAGATAAAGAGAGGCAGGAGAGAGAAACAGGTGAGTGGGGAGTCACACTGAGGCAGGACGCAAAGGCATTCAGACTAGCATGTGATGTTTCCTATGGAGGACAAGATGTTCAGATGGGAGAAGCTGCAGTCACAGTCCGGGAACTGGAAAGTTTTGATTCCAGTATGTTTTCGGAAATGTCTTGTTAGTTCATCAGGCCAAGCAAACTTCCATGTGCATCCTTCTCACGTACATTTGTAGGGTTTTTCTCCTATGTGTGTTCTTCTGTGTACTTTCAAGTGGGAGCTTTTAGTGTACGCTTGGTTGCATCCATCATAATCACATCTGTGTATCCTCTAATTCCTTTGAGTATCCAGGGATTCCACAGGTAAAGGTCTCTTCCTAGCCTGCATGATGACCAAAGGGTGATTCTCTTGTAATAACGCTTGCAGGGGGAGAGAGAGTTCATTAAGTGGGGTGACATTTCTTCAGGATAATAATCTGTCTTCTGTGGTTTGATGCTAGGTTCTATTTTTTTTTCTGTGATAGAGGATTCTCATTTGATTCAATTACTGGTACTTGTATGCTACTACCAGAATTTCCATCCCCTCCAACAAGGAGACCATGAAAGGCTGCTGAAGGTAACTCATGTACATAAAGGGGACGGGCATATCCCCAGGCTCCATATTCCATGCCCTGAGAGGGCAGATGCCATCACCAGCGGCATGGACAGTGGCACGCCGAAGGGCTGCATGCCTGGAGAAGATGGTATTTTTCATCGGTGGGCTGGAAGAAGGCATGCTCAACCCAGGCAAGGCCCTCCGGTGTGAGGACAGAACTTCAGAGGAGTGCAAATTCCCAGCCAAAGTGGGTGATCTCTGCTTGTTCACAGTTAGGTCTACCAGCTCCATCTGTATTCTGTGCAACAGGCCTTCTGGGGTCTGAATAACTTATTCGGCAATGGTATGGAGTAGATGACCCCATACTTGCTGAGCTTCACAGATTCCATATGATGGGTATGACATTAAGACAGGGTCCATGGCCTCTTGCGTGACAGAAACTGGGTCAAACATGAGCATTCTTTTAAACTTTCTAGGGTACTCTGGTGTTTGGCTTTTTGAAGTGCAGCACAGGGCACCGCTGGTGAGAAATAAAGGCCCGGATTCGCGTTGCCTGGAGCCCCCCAAGCACAGTAATGTCAGGGCTCCAATCCAGGTGGCACTGGTGGCAGCAGCCACAGGGGACGGAGTCGGGGACCAAGTCAGGGAGCAAGACCATCCTGGCCAACATGGTAAAACCCCATGTCTACTAAAAATACAAAAATTAGCTTGGTATGGTGGCATGCACCTGTAGTCCCAGCTACTCGGAAGGCTGAGGCAAGATAATCACTTGAACCCGGGAGGTGGAGGTTGCAGAGAGCCAAGATTTTACCACTGCACTCTAGACTGCTGACAGAGCAAGACTCTGTCTCAAGAAAAAGAGTAAATGCAAAGACATCATTAATCAATAATTTCATATTCATTAAAATTTTATAATATTTCCCTGAGATTCTGCTGCAAAAATAACCTGCCAGTGTATTTTATACTTCCTCCTTATTATTAAATCAGAACTATTTCTCAGTGGAAACTAAATTTTATGCTATTAATATACCTTAATTTTCTTTTCTCTTAATGTTTTATCTGAAAACTTCTTTCCTTCCTCTCCGATCAATTGTGAAACTTCCTACAGATAAAACTTTTAGTATTCATCCTTATCCTGGGTGAAAAACCTATTTGACCATTGAAGCTCTGTTCCTACTGATTATTCCCTTCTTAAAATGCTTAAGGATTGCTCGTTATAGAAAAAAAGTTATTTTTTACCTTATGCAGGGTATATCACAAGTCCTAGTCAGCAAATTTAGTATTGAAACATAAAAAACCAAAATACAAACACCCACAATAACCCGTTTCTATCCTAAAATTAATCCAATGCAGAAAGACGGTCTCCTTCTTGCTTCTAAGACTATTATATATCATTTCATTCAATAACATATAAGCAATTCTTCCCATTCTCAGAGATCTTGTTATAGATTAATTCATTCCAGAAATACTGGGTATCATTTTATAGTTTCTAAAGTTCCTTTTCACTGTGGCACATCTCAACTTTTAACTTCAAATTAAGAGAATTTAAAGAGAATATAAACTACTCTGAATCATTTAGGAAGAGTGTCTCTGAGACGTGATGCAGCCATCACAAACCCAAAGCAGTGAAAGCCAGGGTTTGTTCAATAGGCCTTCTGTGTTAATTTTTAGCAACACAACAACAATCTAAGGTTTAAACGCTCTTGAATCACCATCAAGTTAAAATTATTATCCAGGTAACTGCCCAAGACAGCAATTGGTGACTATCAGAAAAAGCACAAGCTATGATAACAAAACTCTGTATTATAGAACCACTGTAGGTTTCTCCCTCCTCCACTTCTAAGGGAGACACTTTAGGAAGCAAGAATGTCTCTGCTCCTTTTATCAGCTATAGAGCCAGGTGACCCCAAATGACCATATGCTGATATTCTAAGTGCAGAGAGAACACTTTTGTTATCTCTTCAACTTACTCCTTGGGACAAGCACTACTTTATAACTGAGATAAATTTTCCAATACTCCACTAAGTGATTGAAGAGCACAGGCTTAGAAAAACTTTATTAGACTTTCTACAGATTACACAAAGCTTTCCTTTCTTGTACCTCAAAGAGCTCAAGGAAACTTCGTTCCCCACACAGTTCAACTGCTAAATTCAAGTCAAGTTTGAACTGAGTTTTAAGCTGAAAACATTCAGCTTGGGATAAGAGGCAAAGGCAATGATGAGAAAGAATATAACCAAGTAAAGGGGCACAAGGGAAGATGAGCAGGATTATGACTTTTTTCCTATTTGATCCAGTTAGGTAATAACTGTGTTTACTGTCATGAAGGAAAACACTGACATACACTTTCTTTTCTTTTTGAGACAGAGTCTCGCTTTGTCACCCAGGCTGGAATGCACTGGCATGATTTCAGCTCACTGCAACCTCTGCCTCCCAGATTCAAGCAGTTCTTGTGCCTCAGCCTCCTTAGCAGCTGGGATTACAGGAATGAGCTTCCATGCCTGGCTAATTTTTGTTTTAGTAATACAGACGGATTTTGCCATGTTGGCCAGGCTGGACTCAAATTCCTGACCTCAAATGATCCACCTGCTTCGGCCTCCCAAAGTGCTGGGATTACAAATGTAAGCCACCATGCCCGGCCTTGCTCACATACACTTCTAATGCAAGGAAAGAAAAGCCAACTCAAACCCACATCATCTGTGGGGAGAATACTGAACTAGACAACAGAAGACAAAGCTTACACTTTTTGCTACTCTTATTTTTCTTTCAAATCAAAATCAGAACTGAGGACCTGTGCCTCAGTTTCCTCCACTGTAAGATGGCAATATTATCATCAGTCTTCATTAAAGTCAAAGGGCTTTTTTAAGAATCAAGAAAATGTGGCTGGGAGCGGTGGCTGACACTTGTAATCCCGGCACTGTGGGAGGCTGAGGCAGGTGGATCACTTGAGGTCAGGAGTTTGAGATCAGCCTGGCCAACACAGTAAAACCCCATCTCTACTAAAAATACAAAAAATTAGCTGGGCATGGTGATGTACACCTGTAATCCCAGCTACTCAGGAGGCTAAGGCAGGAGAAGCACTTGAGCTCGGGAGGCGGAGGTTGCAATGAGCCACGATCTCACCACTGTACTCTAGCCTGAGCAACAGAGCAAGACTCCATCTAAAAAGAAAACACACACACACACAAACACACACACACACACACACACACACACACACACACAAAGAAATCAAGAAAATGTGTATCAAGATCTTTTAAAAATAAAAATGTAAAATAAAATATATCATTAACAGCTGAGCATAGTGGTTCAAGCCTGTAATCCCAGCACTTCGGGAGGCCAAGGTGGACGGACCACTTGAGGTCAGGAGTTGGAGGCCAGCCTGACCAACAAAGCGAAACCCCATCTCTACTAAAAATACAAAAAAATTAGCCGGGCATGGCGGCACATGCCTGCAGTCCCAGTTACTTGGGAGGATGAAGCAGGAGAATTGCTTGAACCCAGGAGGCAGAGGCTGCAGTGAGTCAAGATCATACCACTGCCCTTCAGCCCAGGTGACAGAGCGAGACTCCATTTCAAAAAAAAAAAGTATCGTTAACAATCACAGTTCTTTTCACATTTGTTAATTTGTGAACCTTAAACAACTGAAAAGCTATTAATAACTTCAATAAGATACACTGACATACATTCAACTAGTTTTTGTTTTTTGAGATACGGTCTTGCTCTGTCGCCTAGGGTGAAGTGCAGTGGTATAATCTTGGTGGCTCACTGCAGCCACAACCTCCCTGGCTCAAGCAATCTTTCCACCTCACCCCCACAAGGAGCTGGGACTACAGATGCATGCCACCACACCCAGCTAATCTTTTTAGACTTTTTGTACAGACAGGGTTTCGCCATGTTGCCCAGCCTGGTCTTGAACTCCTGAGCTCAAGCAATCCGCTTACCTCAGCCTCCCACAGTGCTAGGATTATAAGTGTGAGTCACAGCACCCAGCCTCACTAGTATTTTATTATATACCCATTACTTATAAATCACTGTTGAGATACTTACATACGAGTTTATCACTAGGTGTATTCAGTGTACACTTGTGAAAATAAGAATTGGGAAGGAAGACTTTTTTTTTTTTTGAGATGGAGTCTCGCTCTGTCGCCAGGCTGGAGTGCAGTGATGCGATCTCGGCTCACTGCAAACTCCGCCTCCCAGGTTCAAGTGATTCTCTTGCCTCAGCCTCCCAAGTAGCTGGGACTACAGGCGCACACCACCATGCCCAGCCAATTTTTCTATTTTTAGAAGAGACAGAGTTTCACCATGTTGTCCAGGCTGGTCTTGAACTCCTGACATTGTGATCTGCCCACCTTGGCCTCCCAAAGTGCTGGGATTATAGGCGTGAGGTACCATGCCCGGCTGAGACTTTCATAAGTAAAAATAGGACAAAAATTGTAAAATATATCTGTATTACTAAACATCTCATAATACAAAGCATGTATTATAAAGGCATAAACATATGTTATAAAGTTTAAATTGTATGCTATATAAAGTTATATTTAAATAGTTGGGTAGTAAATTCCCCCCAAGATACAATGCTCGTGTGTGTATGTGTGTCTGTGTAATTTTTTGATATGGAATCTTGCTATGTTGCCCAGGCTGGGCTCAAGCACTCCTCCCATCTCAGCTTCCAGAGTAGCTGAGACTACAGTGTGCAACAACACACCTGGCTCTAATTTTTATATGGTGAAATGTGGTTTCAAATAAAAAGATAAAGGATGAACAGTTCTGACCCCTGAAGTGAAATTAGTCTTTAGTATTTTATTTGTTTGTTTTTTTTTTTTGAAACAGGTTATCGCTGTCACCCAGGCTGGAATGCAGTGGCTCCATCACAGCTTACTGCAGCCTCAGCAAGAATTCTAAAAATCAGTACCAACGATAACTTGTCCTCAGATACTTCCCCTCCTCCTCCAGCATCCTCTAAAATGTCTGCTTAAAATAAAACAACCTGGTCTAGTGCAGTGGCTCACGCCTGTAATCCTAGAACTTTGGGAGGCCGAGGTGGGCGGATCACTTGAGGTCAGGTGTTTTGAGACCAGCCTGGCCAATGGTGAGACCTCATCTCTACTAAAAATACAAAAAAATAGCTGGGCATGGAGGCGGGTGGCTATAATTCCAGCTACTCAAGAGGCTAAGGCAGGAGAATCACTTGAACCCTGCCTCAGCCTCAGGAGGCATAGGATGCAGTGAGCCAAGATTGCGCCACTGCACTCCAGCCTGAGCAACAGAGCGAGACTCCGTCTCAAAAAATAAAAATAAAAAACAAAAAAAATAAAACAACCCAAGGGACTGGGCACAGTGGCTCATGCTTGTAATCCTAGTACTTTAGGAGGCCAAGAGAAGAGGATCACCTGAGCCCAGGAGTGGGAGACCAAATTAACCAGGCATACTGGCATGTGCCTGTAGTCCCAGCCACTCAGGAGGCTGAGGTGAGAGGATGGCCTGAGCCCAGGAGGTCGAGGCTGCAGTGAGCTGTGGTTGTGCTACTGCATTCCAGCCTGGGAGACGGATGGAGACCTTGTCTCAAAAAACAAATGAAAATAAAACAAATTTTAAAAATTCTTAAAGGTTGTTGTCATTACTTCCTATTTATACAGTACTCAGTATAGGCTGCACATGAAGCCTGAATTTCTGCTTCATTCAACATAAGCACAGATCAGCCCAAGGGCAACCTAATTCCACTGGGCTGAATAGGCTATACATGCAATTAACCCTCTGTTCACATCTAAAGCAAGTCAAGACAGCACGAGGTTTGCTAAGGATGACAGAATAAAATACACAAACACAAAATAGATAGGGAGCTCTTAACAAGCAAATTAGATCACTGCCTTTCACCAGGCAAATAAGAATCTATCCAAGTTAATTACTATGAAGAGTCTCTCTAAAGATAATAGGCTTCTGTACAACCAAGGAACAAGTCACTAATAAAATAATTTCACCAAAAAAATGAAATAATTAAAGCGAATAGTAAACTTTTCACTCTCTAAATGATAAAAGAGCCGCAACTGTCTATTCATTATTTCACTTATTTACTCAAGCAGCAACTATCTACTGCAGATGTACTAGGCACTACACCAGATACCAGGGATACAGTAAAGAACAAATCAGACAAAGTCCTTGCCCTCACAGTGCTTACAATATTCTGGGGGAAGATGGGAAGCACCTAAGTAAACAAATAATTTCTTAAAGCAAACTTTTTAAACCATAGGGGAAGGGCATACCAGTTTTAAGAACTGTCCATACCTTGTTTTTTTGAGACGGAGTCTTGCTCTGTCACCCAGGCTGAAGTGTAGCAGCATGGTTTTAGCTTACTGCAACCCCCGCCTCCTGAGTAGCTGGGATTATAGGCTTGTGCCACCATGTCCAGCTAATTTTTGTGTTTTTAGTAGAGATGGGGTTTCAATATGTTGGCTAGGCTGGTCTCAAACTCCTGACCTTGTGATCCTCCTGCCTCGGCCATCCAAAGTGCTGGGATTATAGGTGTAAGCCACCGTGCCTGGCCAGCACCACACATTGTTTAGATTCCAAGTAAAGGGAACAGCACAAAACCCCTGAAATGGGAAGAAGCTGTGCATGAGCCACTCAATGTAAAGACTGCATTGGCATCCCATTTGTTTCATGTGAATCTAATCCATTCTCATAAGCAACAGTCAGATTTTTAAAAACACAGCAGAGCAGACACCAGACTTTACCTACCAGGTCCTTCTCAGCATGCCATCTGATTCTGGTTCCTACTTCACAAGCCACAGACAAACTGTCAAACACATCCCATCCACCGGCCCCTTTTCCATGAAGTATTTCTTGTCTGAATTTTCTATAGTTAAAAGTAAAATAATTTGGCTCCAATTGTAGGCAAGAGATGCAGTATTTTACGCCCAAGAGAGGAAGGAGAAAAGTAATGCCAGGTGAGAGATAGGGAGAGTAGGCCTAATAGTGCTACGTTGCATATTCAGCTTCAAATAGGCTAAGAGGTAAGGTTCACATCATAAACAAACAACTTCACTTACAGTACATCAAGCAGCCAAAAGTTGGCTGGCTGCAGTGGCTTATGACCATGATCCCAACACTTTGGAGGCCCAGGCAGGGCAGATCACCCAAAGCCAGGACTTCAAGATCAACCTAGGTAACAAAGCAAGACACCATCTATACAAAAAATTTAGAAATCAGCCAGGTGCAGTGCTATGTGCCTATAGTCCCAGCTATCCCAGAGGCTGACTGAGGCAGGAGGACTGCTTGACTGCCCAGGAGTTTAAGGTTCCAGTGAGCTTTGATCACACCACTGGCCTAGGTAACAGAGTAAGAGCCTCTCTTTAAAAAAAAAAAAAAAAAAAAAAAAAGATTTCCCTAGGATCTTACCATAGATTTTTAAAAGTGGTTCCAAAGAACCCAAGAGAACAAAGCACACACCTGCTTCAGAGATCCATAAACACAACTGAGATTACCCTGTAAAACATATTTTTGCTATTTTAAAGAACTATAACAAAAAGTTCCACAAATGTTAAGTTTCTAACATGAAGACCATCACGAAACATGTTAGCTTATGCTACCGGGTCAAAATGATTGTAAAGAAATAGGAATGAAGCTTCTCTTGCCATCTTTACGCATATGTAAAATTTAGGAAACTTCCTGCAAATGTGTTACTGATTGAGAAAACCACAGGTCTGCATGATGTCTTTTGTTAATACAAGCATGCATATATCCAGTCCCGTAAAACTGTACAAGTGAGCACACTAACACAGTACACGAATGTCTAGGTTCCACTAAATGTCACAGCAAGCTCAAATGCGTCTGGCTCCGTATATGCTCTCATCAACACAAAGTAAATAAACAATACTCAGAGAAAATATAACAAGTTATAACACTACGTGACATGGTATGTTTAACTTCTGAGTACAGCTGATGATGATGGTGATTCAAACTTAAAATTGCCTAGAGAACTTTATGAGACTCTAAATCATGTTTAAGAAAATTTCGTGTATCAGGAATTTATTGATTCCATACCATCAAAACAAAATATAAAGAAATCAAATGCTAAGGCTATGTTCAATGACAGAAGACTCCATGTTAATGTCTGAATCTACTGATTTCATCTAACATACTTAAAAATGAAAGCTGGCAAGTCAACTGACTTATTTAAGGTCATAAAGAAATGGAAGGTGAGTGAAACTAGCACTCCCAGATCTTTTCGTTACACTATATGGTCCTATTTAACAAAGCTCCTGTTCTAGAACTAAGAAAGGCTTCTACCAGGAGAATATTATTTTCTCTCTAATGCCATTATAACGTCAAAGATGTGTTCCACACAAATGATAATTGAGCCTAAAGCATTATGAGAGAACCAATCTCTGCCTCAGGTCCAATGCAGCTTACATCCTGAGAAGATGTGATGTATAAAAATAGCCATGATAGAAGATTTTTTTTTTTTTAAATAGGAGTGGGGAGGATAAGTACTATAAGAATAGTGCTAAGGAAGTTAGAAAATGGCAGGATTATTTCTGGGTAGAAAAATGAGAAAAAGGCTCAGAGTTGGTCAGTAATGAAGGATTCTCCTAGTTGGAACATAGAAGAGAAGTGGGAAGAGTGTGGATCTACTATAGCCTGGAAAATAGTTACACCATCCTCTGTAGAATTAAATCTACCTAATTTCCAGGAAAAACACAGGGGCTACAGCACACATTAAATGACACAGGGCCACACTCAGACAAATCCAGATTGTGGTACATTCTATAAGACTCTTCAAAAAGTCAATGTTGGCTGGCATGGCAGCTCACGCTTGTAATCCCAGCACTCTGGGAGGCTGAGGCAGGTGGATCACTTGAGATCAAGAGTTCAAGACCAGCCTGGCCAACATTGTAAAACCCCATCTCCATCAAAAAACACAAAAAATTAGCCAGCACGGTGGTGTGCGCCTGTATTTCCCAGCTACTCAGGAGGCTGACGCAGGAGAACTGCTTGAACCCGGGAGGCAGAGGTTGCAGTGAGCCAAGACCATGCCACATTCCAGCCTGGGTGACAGAATGAGACTCCATCTCAAAACAAAAAAGGAAATGTCATAAGGAAGAAGAGGAAGAGTTCCAGATTTCAAAAGACTGTAGTGACAAACGCAATGTCTAAATGCTGATAAGATCTAATTTTGGGGAAAAAAACCCAGGTATAAAAGACATTTTGGGGATAATTAAGGGATTTAGACTATGGACTAGCTCTCAGAGGACATGAAGATATAATAATCTTTCTTAGCAGTGATAATGATACTGTTGTTACATAGGACAGCTTTATTTTTAAGAGATTCACGTTGAAGTATCATGATGTCTATAGTCACACTTTCGAGCAGGCACCAAAAAAATATGAGATATACATCAAAAAAAGATATATAAAGAAAAGTTGACAAAATGTCATTTGTTTAATATAGGTGTCGGGCGTTCAAGTATTTCTGTACTAGAGCCTTCCAACTTTTCAGTATGTTTGAAAATTGTCATTTAAAAAGTTTGGGTGGGGCAAGGTGGCTCATGCCTGTAAATTGCAGCACTTTGGGAGGCTGAGGCGGGTGGATCATTTGAGGTTAGGAGTTGGATATCAGCTTAGCTGACATGGTGAAACCCCATTTCTACTAACAATACAAAAATTAGCTGGGCAGTAGTGGCATGCGCCTGTAATCCTAGCTCCTTGAGAGGCTGAGGCAGGAGAATCACTTGAGCCTGGGAGGAAGAGGTTGTGGTAAGCCGAGATTGCACCACTGCACTCCAGTCTGGGCAACAGAGTGAGGCCCTGTCTCAAAAAAATAAAAAATGAATAATTTGAAAAAAGAATTAGATGTAACCTTGGTAGAGATGATCTAATCCATCCACTCCTTCTCAACAATGAAAGAAATTGAATCGGACACAGTTACTGGAGGCCTCTTTTCATAACAAGATTAAAACCTAAGCAGGCAGAACGTGGTGGCTCATGTCTGTAATCTCAGCACTTTGGGAGTCCAGGGCAGGCGGATCACAAGGTCAGGCATTCAAGACCAGCCTGGCCAACATGGTGAAACCCCACCTCTACTAAATATACAAAAATTAGCAGGATGTGGTAGTGGGCACCTGTAATCCCAGCTACTCAGGAGGCTGAGGCAGGAGAATCGATTGAACCCAGGAGGCGGAGGTTGTAGTGAGCTGAGATCACGCCATTTCACTCCAGCCAGCCTTGGTGACAAGAGTGAAACTCTGTCTCAAAACAAAACAAAACAAAAAACCAAAACCCAAGCAGTCAGAAGAATCTCAGACCAAACTCTTTCCATATGCCAGAAAATTGGGACCTAAGAGACACAGACTGATTCTGTAACAAATATATATATAGGTGCATGTAAAAAAGGTTAAACACAGGCCAGGCCCCGTGACTCATGCCTGTAATCCCAGCACTTTGGGAGGCAAAGGTGGGGAGATCACCTGAGGTCAGGAGTTCAAGACCAGCCTGATCAACATGGAGAAAACCTGTCTCTACTAAAAATACAAAAATTAGCCAGGTGTGGTGATACATGCCTATAATCTTAGCTACTCAGGAGGCTGAGGCAGAAGAATCGCTTGAACCCAGGAGGAGGTTGCGGTGAGTGGAGATCATGCCATTGCACTCCAGCCTGGGTGACAGACAAGAGTGACTCCGTATCCAAAAAAAAAAGTTAAACACTTTTTTTTTTTTTTTTTTTTTTGAGTCAGGGTCTTGCTCTGTCACCCAGGCTGGAGTGCACGATCACAGATCATTGCAGCCTTGAATTTATGGGCTCAAACAGATCCTCCCACCTCAGCCTCATGAGTAGCTGGGACTAGAAGGCACTGCCACCACCAGGCCTGGCTAATTTTCTTTTTACATTTAAATAATTTATTATGCTTAATCTGTGATAATACGGATTGAGTAGCTCTTATTCAAAAGTTCTGAAACTAGAAGTATTT
This sequence comes from Cacajao melanocephalus, assembly GCA_963573385.1. NCBI lineage: Eukaryota > Metazoa > Chordata > Mammalia > Primates > Pitheciidae > Cacajao > Cacajao melanocephalus. Next base: position 19,197 of record CAUYLG010068147.1, read on the forward strand.
CGAATTTTAGATTTTTTCAGATTTGAATACTTGCAGCACACATACTAAGTGAGCATCCCTAATCTGAAGACCTGACATCCTCTGGGCACTAGTTATGGTGGCACTCAACAAGTTTTGGATTTTGGAGCATTTCAAATTCTGGATTAGGGGTGTCCAACCTCTAGCATTAAAAGTGTAACAGAATAAAAATCTGTCAGGCTATAATAACCTAGTACATCAGAATTTTACATAAAATAACCTTGCAAAATGCAGCATTACATGGGAATTAGTCTGTTAGAAGCACAAAAACAAAAATTTTAAACCACTTAAATAATATCACCTATAATATTTTCTCACAACTTGGTCTACTGATTATGGCAATCATGCCTTCCCAAATCTAGTAACATACCTTAATAACTTCACATTTCACCCATGTTCTCTACAAGCTTCTTGCAATCCCCCTAAATGCCATGTTTCTTCATATCTCAGTACAAGTAATTTCCTTTGCATACAGAATGCCCTTCTCTGCCTTTTCTTCATCTAATCCTCTTTCAAGACCAACTTCTTATATATATCACTGTTTAGTGATGCTTTCTGACCCTGCTCCCTCCCCACTCCTCCTTGAACTTACGTAATACAGTATTCATTGCTGTATAGACTTTTTGAACTTTACCTAAGTTCTACTTAAATGTATGATTCCTCCAGTAGACTATAAGGTATTTAATATCAGAGATCAGGCCTTATTTTCTAATTACAGCTAGCTTCAAGTACTGCGAGTTGGAATAATGAAGGCTATTTTTTTTTTTAACATTTCAGGAAGAAGCATCTTAACTCACTTAAGAAATAAAGTGGTTGCCCTAAGTATTGAAGAAATAAAGTGGTTGCCCTACGAATTGAAGGCAGATTCGTAACTAAATGAACTGAACTATTTGTTACTACACCCCTCTGATATTCTTATCACATAGCCCACAAGCATAGAAACTGTCTGAACCAATACAAAGAAATAACCTGACCTTGCTTATACCTAAAAGCCCACTACAATAAATGCAAAAAAAGAAAGAAAGAAAGAAAGAAAGAAAGAAAGAAAGAAAGAAAGAAAGAAAGGTTGGTTTTCCTTTGAGGGTAAGAACTCAATCAGAAAAGCCCAAAAGTCATTAATTCACTACTCAGTCAAGTTTTGAGCAAATGTAGATATAATTATGACTTCACACTCAAGTGAAATTCATTTACAATGGCTTTCACATGTAAATATCTTATTTTTCTTAGATGTCTAACTTCAACAGAAATTCCATTTCAGAAAACAGAGCAATAACAAACTTCTAAATTTCAGCATGCAAAAATATGGCATCACAACACCCAATATACACTCAGCAGTATTTAACCTCTCAGCTCAATATATGGATATATTAAAAACCAAACTTGATTCTTGCTGACAGCATGTCAAAGTAGCTGATGCAAGACAAATACATGCTGATTGCTCTTGGCCAACACACATGCATCTTTAAGTACATACACATTAGTAAAGTTCTATGGTCCTTGAATCACCAGTGACTCAAGAAAAGCTTGCTGGCAGCCTAGTCCTGCCAGATAAGCAGAAGCAGAAAGATGGGAGGGCTGAGGAGGGGCATGGGAAGAATCAGGTGAAGTGGCCCACCAAATGAAGATAACCACTCAGGTGGTCTGCAGTAAGGAAAAATGAGAATCACTAAATCAGCAAATTGATCATGTCTAATTAAGTTGATCATGTTTCTTAAACTAAATCAACCTGATGTATTCCTGCAACAAGATAAGAATGTGTTTTGGTCAAAAGCCACAAGAGATATAATAAATTCATCAATGTAAAAGCAAAAAATTGTTATTACTAGTGATTTAATACTCAATAATCATTCTCATTAGAGGACTCACCTGGGCAAAGTACTACTAACAAGGTACTGTCAAAGCTTTGCATATACAGTAAGAAAAACAGGCAGATTTAAAAATAAAATCCATCTATTAAAATCTGTCCAAAGAAGGGGCATTATAGACTAGGGCTATCAAAAGTCAGAAGAATAACAATTGCTGTGATGTCTAACGGATTAAAGCTTCTATACATAAGATATAGCACTGATGGCCGGGTGCGGTGGCACATGCCTGTAATCCCAGCACTTTGGGAGGCCAAGGTCAGGAGTTTGAGACCAGCCTGGCCAACATGGTGAAACTCCATCTCTTAAAAAAAAAAAAAAAAAAAAAAAAAAGATACAGCACTATTAGTGCTAATTTTTAAATAAATTTAGAGATGAAAAAAATCCTCAATGTCCACTGCAAGATTCTTTTAAAATGCCTTCCAACATAAATTTCAATCCTTTATTTGATAGAAAACTGAAAATGGAGTGGGACTAGCCCAATGGAAGGCAGATGATCAAGCAGCAGCTACAATGGTCCATGTCAGTTTTTAATGTAAACTCTACTGCTAAAACTTTTCCCAAAGAGTATTCAGCTCTCCCCATATCCAATATTTTCTGACTGTAGCTTCCCTGACCTATATATTAAGTTCTCATACCTGCCAGACCTGCCTACCCAGATTACCACTGTGTTTCCAGCCTACATCTTCTTGCTGCCCATTTTCCTTTTGGTCCTCTCACCACAGCGCCACTCCTCCTAGTAAAATTTGCCATCTTCTGCTTTGTATCAAGTAAATGCCTACTAAAAGTCTCTTCTCAAAGAGGTATGAAATTTTAGGCACCTCTCTCATAAAGCCCCGGAGGTCACCGATCCAGAAAATATGAAGGATTTTTACTTCCACTGTCACACTTGGGATAAAAGTAGACTAAATCTTCAGTCCTCCTCATCCTCAATTTTGCTTTATTCTTGTTGTTGTTGAGACAGAGTTTCGCTCTGTTGCCAGGCTACAGTGCAGTGGCAAGATCTCAGCTCACTGCAACCTCTGCCTCCCAGGTTCTAGTGATTCTCCTGCCTCAGCCTCCCAAGCAGCTGGGACTATAGCTGCACCCCACCACGCCCAGCTAATTTTTGTATTTTTAGTAGAGACGGGGTTTCACCATGTTGGGCAGGATGGTCTCTCTTGACCTTGTGATCCACCCGCCTCAGCCTCCCAAACACTGGAATTACAGATATGAGACATGAACTACTGCACCTGGCCACTGTACTCTTTACTATAGGCATAACCCAAAGATTAGAAGCATAAGAAAATTCAATAAACCAGTTAGATGATGTGTAGAATATAATGGACACTGAAAATACATAAGAAAGCAAGCTTGGCATGGTGGCTCACGCCTGTAATCCCAGCACTTTGGGAGGCAGAGGCAGGCTGATCACCTGAGGTCAGGAGTTCGAAACCAGCCTGACCAATATGATGAAACCCCATCCCTGATAAAAATACAAAAATTAGCCAGGCATGGTGGTATGCACCTGTAATCCTAGCTATTCTGGAGGCTGAGACAGGAGAATCATTCGAACCAGGGGGACAAAGGTTGCAGTGAGCCAAGATCACGCCATTACAGTACAGCCTCTACAACAAGAGCGAAAACTCCATGTCAAAAAAAAAGACGAAAGAAGTACATACAACATTCTTGGTGAAGAAAAGTCTTACAGAGATTGTGTTTGTCCTGAACCACACCAACCTCAAAAGGGCTACTGGTATATTCTGGGATTATATACCCAAGAAGTCTACCTTATTTTAGGATATGAGTAACAAACTATAGCTAGAATTTTTGCAAACACCATGTATTAGTCCGTTCTCATGCTACTATAAAGAACTGCCCACAACTGGGTAATTTATAAAGGAAAGAGGTTTAATTGACTCAGTTCCACAGGGCTGGGGAGGTCTCAGGAAACTTACAACAATGGTAGAAGGGGCAGCAAACACGTCCTTCTTCACATGGCAGCAGGAAGAATTGCCGAGCAAAGGGGGAAAAGCCCCTTATAAAACCATCAGATCTTGTGAGAACCCACTCACTATCACAAGAACAGCATGGAGGTAACCGCCCCCATGATTCAATTACCTCCCACTGGGTCCCTCTCATGACACGTGGGGATTATGGAAACTACAATTCAAGATGAGATTTGGCTGTGAACACAGCCAAACTATCATGCCACAACTAGAACCAAGTTACTAAACCAAATTATTTTCTGAAACTACAAGAATGATCTGTTCTAAATACAACCAGATTAGTTTCACAAGCAGAGACCTGCTTTCATGTTTTCCAATTCAATAAAATTCAGTATACAAAGTACCTACTTACTATATGTCAGGCCTGATTAGAGGTAATTTTCTTATTTCTTCATCCTTTATGAAACTCTCGACTCAATTCTTAGTATTTTCCTCCTCTTTCATTTACTTATTAGCAGTCACTCACTTTTACACCTTCAGTCAACTTACCCCCAGCTGATCCCCAAATCCACAATCATAAGCTCTAAGCATCTAGGAGTTCCATATCTAAATCTCCGTACCACACTAACTGGTGACTCTACTTAAATATTCTTCTGCCATCTATACCTTAACATATACTGAATGCTAAACCAGGGCATTCCCCAGATATCTTTCTTATTCCTCCAAACCTGCCAAGCTAACTTAATATTCCTGGTCACTCAGCTTCATTAATGTGGTATTATTTTACTTCTCCTTTTCTCTTCTGTATCCCTACATTCAGTGAATCACCAACTCATGCCATTTTTTTCCCTGATGGGTTTCTCATCCTAGTCTCTTCCTACTTTAGAAAATCCTACACCAATGCTTCTCAAACATTAATGTAAATAGGAAATCACTTGAGAATCTTGTGAAAATGCAAATTCTGTAGGTCTGAGGTGGGGCCTGAGGTTCTGAGTTTCTAACATGCTCCCTCCCAAGTGATGCCAATATTCCTGGTCCAGAAACACTCTGAGCAGCAAAGTGCAGACTGTAAATTCCTTTGAGGGCAGAGATTTTTTTTTCCCTCTGTTGTAATCCCAGTAACTAGTACATAACTAGTGGTTCAAATAATATTCAGTGAATGATATTTAGCAGTCAGTACACTCTTTTCATTAGATGATAACCTCTTCTCTTCAAGACTTCACAGCAACATCCTACTCAATACCTGTCCAGTTTCTCCATCATTTTCTCTCACACGCTCTGCTTAAGCCAAAGCAGCTACTTTAACAACCACTACCCCATGCATGTATTACTTACAATCGCTTCCAAGCTTTACTTCATAATCATTCTTCCACCTAGTACGTTCTGCCAGTCTATGAAGTACATATCTTTTCTTTTTTTTGAGACAGGGTCTTGCTCTGTCACCCAGTCTGGAGTGCAGTGGCACAGAAAACATGGCTCACTGCATCCTTGAACTCCTGAGCTCAAGCAATCCTCCCACCTCAGACTCCTGTGTAGTTGGGACCATAGGCACACACCACCACGCCTGGATAATCCTTTTTTTTTTGGTAGAGATGAGGGTCTCACTTTGTTACGCAGGCTGGTCTCAAATTCCTGGGATCAAGCCTCAACCTCCCAAAGTGCTAGGATTACAGGCATAAGCCATCATGCCCAACTAAGAACATGTCTTTAAAAAACTAGTTTATCCTGATCACTTCTTTTTTTAATTGGGATGATCCAGGTGAATATTCTGATCACTTTTAAATAGCTTCTCTGCTACCGTTTGTCTTCCTTTATTCCGTCAGCACTTGCACAGTTATGCTATGGTATTATCTGTTTATATAGTGTTTTATAGTTGCTTCACATGTGCACATTATGCTTTCCTTAAAAGGGATTGTGACATGCTCAAGAAATAGGATCATGACTTCTTTTTTCCAGACCACAGTGACCAATAAAATGTTGGGCATATTGTGGTACTCAATGCTCGTTGACTGTAAAATACTTCCCCAGAAAACGCAGCCATCATTTCTCAAGAAGATGGGCCAGATGCAATGGCTGGTGCTGGTAATCCCAGCACTTGGTGGCTCATGCCTGTAATCCCAGCACTTTGGGAAGTCAAGGCAGGCGAATCACAAGGTCAGGAGTTCGAGACCAGCCTGGCATGCTGAAACCTCATCTCTACTAAAAATACAAAAGTTAGCCAGCTGTGGTGGCACACGCCTCTAATTCCAGCTACTCAGGTGGCTGAGGCAGGAGAATCGCCTGAACCTGGCAGGCAGAGGTTGCAAAGGTTACAGTGAGCCGAGACTGAACCACCGCACTCCAGCCTGAGCAACATGGTGAGATTCCGTCTTTAAAAAAAAGGATTAAAGTGGGAAATGGTAGCTCATGTCTGTAATCCTAACACTTTGGGAGGCCAAGTCAGACAGATTGCTTGAGCTCAGGAGTTTGAGACCAGCCTGAGCAACATGGTGAAACTCCATCTCTACAAAAAAATACAAAAAATTAGCCAAGTGTGGCAGCGCAGGCCTATAGTCCTAGTTATTTGGGGGGCTGAGACAGGAAGATCATTTGAGCTTCAGAGGTAGAGGTTGAAATGAACTGTGACGATGCCTCTGCACTCCAGCCTAGGTGACAAAGTGAGACCCTGCTCCCCAACCCTGCCCCAAAAAGATGAATTAGGGTCACAACCGCTCACCTTCTTCCCTACTTGCTCTCCCAGGCTCATCTTCCTGCCCACCCATTTTCCCCCCATCTTCCCCCTAACTTCTGTCTTATGCTTGTCTGCCCCACTTCCTCTCCCCGCTCCATCTTCTATTACACCACATTCTTCTTCCCCACTCCCCCTCCCCTCCACCTTCTTCCCTTGTCTTCTTTCCCATCCCTCTTCTCTCCCTACTATCTTCACCACTCCTTCTCCCCTCTCCATCTTCCTGCCTGCCCATCTAAAAAAAAAAGTTAAGAAAAAAATAATTGTGGCATTTTCACACAGTGGAATAATACTTAGCAATAAAAAGAAACAATAAGGGATGTAACACAGATGACAGACATTATGTTGAGTGACAGAAGCCAGCCACAAAGAATACTCTAGGGTCAATTTCCATGAAGTTCAGGCAAGACTGAGCTGGGGTGGTAGATGTCCAAGCAGCAACTGCTGCCAGGCTGGGGCAGGCGGGGTGGGGCGAAGGAGAATGGACTGGGAAGTGGCACGGGGAGCTCTCAGATGAGGAAAGTTTCTCTATCTTGATTGAGGTGGTGGTTATATGGATGTATACATATCTTCTTAACTCATTGAACTGTACACTTAAAAATCTATCTTATTACATGTAAATTATATGCTAATATGCTTGATTTTTAAAAACATCATATAGGCCAAATAAAGCACGTTTGTTGACTGGATGTGACTCATGTACTATCAGTTTACAAACTGAGTTAGAGAATCAACTGGGGTGAAGATCAGTCCCCCAACCCTTCTGACACCATACATGTGGGCCAGTTGCACTATGTTCTCTTAGGACAAATGCTTTCATCTTTAAGGTTCCTTATTGGGGTGCAGAGACAAAGAAAGGGAGGGAAGGAAAGAGGGAAGGAAGGGAAAGGGAAGAGAAGGGAGGGAGAGAAGGGAGAAGACAAAAAAAAGGGAACAAATGGCTGGGCACAGTGGCTCACACCTGTAATCCCAGCACTTTGGGAGGCTGAGGAGGGTGGATCACTTGAGGTCAGGAATTCGAGACCAGCCTGGCCAACATGGTGAAACCCTGTCTCTATTAAACATACAAAAATCAGCCAGGCATGGTGGTGCACACCTGTAATCCCAGCTACTTGGGAGGCTGAGGCAGGAGAATCACTTCAACCGGGAAGGCGGAGATTGCGGTGAGCCAAGATCATGCCACTGTATTCTAGCCTGGGTGACAGAGTCTCCAAAAGAAAAAAAAAGGGAACAGAAAAAAGATGTAGTATGTTTATGAATTACTTTTGTTAACTTTTTTCTTTTTAGCTACGCTGTTAACCAAACTGTCAACTTTCATCAGATCAGAGGAAATAAAACAATTTTCTACTCCTCACTGAGAAAGCAAATGTTAGCTGTTAAGATTTGCAAATTATTGGCTATAGATCTATTCTGAATACATCAGTGAAAGGTTACTTTAAAACTGAAACTAAAGCACAAGCAACAGAAGAAAAAATAGATAAACTGGACATCATTAAAATTACAAACTTTAGGTGATGACGAGCACGGTGGCTCACATCTGTAATCCCAGCATTTTGAGAGGTCAAGGAGGGAGGATCACTTAAGCCTGGTAGTTTTGAGACCAGCCTCAACAACACAGAAAGACCCTGTCTCTATAAAAATTTTAAAAACTAGCTGGCTGTGGTCCTGTACACCTGTGGTCTCAATTACTCAAGAGGCTGAACCAGGAGGATTGGCTGAGCCCAGGAGGTTGAGGCTGCAGTAAGCCATGATCATGCCACTGCATTCGAGCATGGGTGACAGAGTAAGACTCTTAAAAAAAAAAAAAAAATTACAAACTTTTGTACATGAAAGAACACCACCAAGAGAATGAAAAGACAACTCACAGAATGGAAGAAAATATCTGCAATTTATGTACTTGTTAAGGGTTCAATATCCAGAATTAAAAAAAAAAAAAAAAAAGGTAAACAACTCAAAAAACAGGCAAAGGACATAAACAGACATTTCTCCAGGGAAGATATACAAATGGACATGAAAAGAGGAAAAGATGCTCAACATCACTACTCATCAGGAAAATGCAAATTGAAACTACAAGACAGTACTTCAGAATTGCTGTAATTTTAAAAATGATTATAACAAGTGATGGTGAAAATATAGAAAAACTGGAACCATCACACACTGCTGGTAAGAATAAGTGGTAGACAATAATTTGGTAGCTCCTCATAAAGGTAAACATAGAATTACCGTATAACCCATCAATTTCACTCCCATACAGCTGAAAGAACTGGAAACAGACTGAAAACAGATACTTGTACACCAAAGTTCAGGGCTGCATTATTCACACCAAAATGTGGAAGCAGCCCATTGTCCATCAACAGATGAATGGATAAACGAAATGTGGTATATACGTGGGCAGGAGCTCAAGATCAGCCTGGCCAACATGGTGAAACCCCGTCTCTACTACAAATACCAAAAAAAAAATTAGCCAGGTGTGGTGGTGCATGCCTGCAATCCCAGCTACTCAGCAGGCCAAGGCAGGAGAATCGCTTGAAACCGGGAAGCAGAGGTTGCAGTAGGCAAAGATTGCACCACTGCACTCTAGCCTGGGCGACAGAATGAGACTCCATCTTGCGGGGAAAAAAGTGGTATATACATACAATGGAATATTATTTAGCCAAAAAAAAAAAAGTACTGATACATACTACAACAAGATGAACCTGAGAGACATTATACTAACTAAATAAAACACAAACAAAAGGGCAAATATTTTATGATTCTACTTATATGACCATGTAACATTGTGAATATAATCAATGTCACTGAATTATACATTCAAAATGGTTGAAACGGCAATTCTGTTATATGTTTTGTCACAATTTTATTTTTATTTATTTAGTTATTTAGTATTGCCCTGTCGACCTGGTTGGAGTGCAGTGGCACCATCTTGGCTCACTGCAACCTCAGCCTCCCGAGTTCAAGTGATTCTCCTGCCTCAGACTCCTGAGTAGCTGGGATTACAGGCACCTGCCACTAGGCAGGGTTAATTTTTGTATTTTTAGTAGAGATGGAGTTTCTCCATGTTGGCCAGGCTGGTCTTGAACTCCTAACCTCAGGTGATCTGCCTGTCTTGGCCTCCCGATGTGCTGGAATTACAGGCATGAGCCACTGGGCCAGGCCAATTTTGCCACAGTTAAAAAAATAACTAGGGAAAAACAGAAAACTGGTATTCTTTATAGCAGCCCTGGGTTTAAGCTCTGACTGCCAGTTATAAGCTATGCGATGTTGAGCAAGTTATTAAAGGTTGATGCAAAAGTAATTGCGGTTTTTGCCATTAAAAGTAATGGCAAGGACCAAAATTATTTTTGCACTAACCTAGTAATTGCTCTGGTCTTCAATCTTTGTCTATGAAACAGAGATACTATCCACCTCACAAGGTTGTTGAGGACTAAATGAAAGAACCTAATCACTTAGCACAGGACCTGTTATATAATAAATACTGGATAAATGGTAGATGCTATTCAAAAACCATTGTTACTCACTGAGTAGGTGTCTGTAAGGCTGCTATAAATGGGTATCTGAAAGAACTCCATGATGTCCTCAAGACATTCTGGAATAGAGGCTAAAGAAATGAAATGTCCAGGCCAGGTGTAGTGGCTCACGCCTATAATCTCAGCACTTTGGGAAGCTGAGGCGGGTGGATTACCTGGGGTCGGGATTTCAAAACCAGCCTGACCAACAAGGAGAAACCCCGTCTCTACTAAAAATACAAAATTAGCCGGGCACGGTGGTGCATGCCTGTAAGCCAAGCTACTCGTGAGGCTGAGGCAGGAGAATCACTTAAACATGGGAGGCGAAGGTTGTGGTGAGTTGAGATGGCTCCACTGCACTCCAGCCTGAACTACAAGAGAAAAACTCCATCTCAAGAAAAAAAAAAAAAAAGAAAGAAAGAAAGAAAGAAAGAAAGAAATCAACGTCTAGCATTCAGTTATCCTCTGTAAACCTGGAAACTTGTGACCACATGGTCAGTTCTCTTAGGATATCACTGAATGTACAAAATAAATGACACACTCAGAAAGTGAGAAGTTACTTTGTATATCACTATTACTTTCATTAAAGAGGTGAACAAAGAAAAGCTTGTTGGTTGTCTTCAATTAACACAATTTTATTGGGTTTTCTGCCCACATATTTATTTTAAAAAATCATAGAGGATTTAATTCCTTAGCAAACGCCATGGCTAAAGTCTTGTCTAGAGGTCCTAAGTGCCAACCCCAGCATCACAATGTCATTATAAATAAGGTGGAGAACCATACAGAATATGTCTAAAAATGTCAAAACAGGCCGGGCAAGGTATCTCACACCTGTAATGTCAGCACTTTGAGAGGCCAAGGCGGGTGGATCACTTGAGGTCAGGAGTTCAAGACCAGCCTGATCAACATGATAAAACTCTGTCTCTACTAACTACAAAATTAGCCGGGCATGGTGGTACACGCCTGTAAACCCATCTACTTGGGAGGCTGAAGCAGGAGAATTGCTTGAACCCGGGAGGCGGAGGTTGCAGTGAGCTCTGAGACGCTCTCCAGCCTGGGCAACAAGAGTGAAACTCTGTCTCAAAAAAAAGTCAAAAGAATGGGAAATTCTAGGAACATGGAAGCTTAGAACTGTTAACTTACATAACTTCTATGACATACCTGCCTTGATTAAAAGCAAGCATAAAAAAAAAAAAAAAAAAAAAAAAAAAAAAAAGGCAGACCTGGCACAGTGGCTCACATCTGTAATCCCAACACTTTGAGAAGCAGAGGTGGTTGGATCACTTAAAGACCAGGAGTTCAAGACCAGCCTGGCCAAGATGGTGAAACCCCATCTCTACTAAATATACAAAAAAATTAGCTGGGTGTGGTAGTGGGCACCTGTAATCCCAGCTCCTCCGGAGGCTGAGGTAGGAGAATCGCTTGAATCTGGGAGGCAGAGGCTACAGTGAGGGGAGATTAAGTCACTACACTCCAGCCTGGGTGACAGAGCAAGACTCCCATCTCAGAAAGAAAAAAGATAGCCCAACTACTCAAGAGGACTGCTTGAGCCCAGGAGTTCAAGGCTGCAGTGATCTATGATCACGCCACAGTACTTCAGCCTGGGTGACAGAGCGAAACCCTGTCTCAATAACAAAATATAAAAATAATTAAAAAAAAAAATAGCCTAAGTAGCTGAAACTCAAGAACTAAATTCTAGGCAAAGTATATGCCAGAGGAAAACACAACAAATAATTCCAAAACAATAGATAACGCAAATCTTATAATGTGAATTAAGCCACTTCCATATTCTATAGTCTCTTACAAAAATTTCCCAAATTCCTTCAAAGAAGTAATACACCCAGTGAGGAAGCTTTTATTGATATACACACAATTACTTGCATACATAAGAGAGGCATTCAGAGGGAAAAAGGAAAGTATAGTATTTCAAATAGTCAAAAGTTTTTTCTTAAGCTTTTTTTTTTTTTTTTTTTAACTGAGGCTGGCTGATATTTAGAAAGGGTCAAGCTATTCTAAAATGGTGATGTTTGCATAACACTATGAATGTAATTATTTTGTTTATTTTTTTTTTAAGTCAGAGTCTCACTATGTTGCCTGGGCTGGTCTCCAACTCCTGAGCTCAAGCAATCCTCCTGCCTCAGCATCCCAAAGTGCTGGGATTACAGGCATGAGCCACCTCGCCTGGTTGGTGAACGTAATAAAATCTGTTATGAAAAGTTTAAATCCATCCTAAGAAGCATATGAAGACTTCCTGTTGATAAAACAATTTTCATAACCCAATACATTCAGATTAAAAACATGGCAAAACTCATCTCTACTAAAAAATTTTTAAAAAATTAGCTGGGGGTAGTGGCACAAACCTTGTGTTCTCAGTTACTTGGGAGGCTGAGGTAGGAGGATCACTTGCACCTGGCAGGTCAAGGCTGCAGTAAGCTGTGATCCGGCAACTGCACAGCCTGGGCAACAAAGCAAGAACCTGTCTCAAGAAACAAAACCAACCCCACCCCTTCCCCACACCTCAGTCACTACCACGGTATGTTTGAAAAGCTAGGGATGAGTGCCAAGACCCTTAGGAAAAAGTCTTTCCCTTCTCAATAAAAATCTACTTAATAAGCAATAATTTTTTTTTCATGTTAACCTGTAACACACCCGAGCTAACTCCATCAAACCACAATTAACTCTTAATTATCATCACAATCATGGAGAATAAAATCATCCATAATCAAATTCCAGAAATAATCCTTTTAGCCCAAGAGCCTCTTCTCCAACCCCAGTTACATTAGGGCCCATGCCTGCTCCACAGAAGAAAATAAGTTTGGCCAGCCAGGTGCGGTGGTTCTCACCTGTGATCCCAGCACTTTGGGAGGCCAAGGCAGGCAGATCACGAGGTCAAGAGATCGAGACCATCCCAGCCAACACGGTGAAACCCGTCTCTACTAAAAATACAAAAATTAGGCCTGGTGTGGTGGCTCATGCCAGTAATCTCAGCACTTTGGGAGGCAAGACGGGTGGATCACGAGGTCAGGAGATCAAGACCATCCTGGCCAACATGGTGAAACCCCATCTCTACAAAAAAATACAAAAAATTGGCTGGGTGTGGTGGCACAAGCCTGTAATCCCAGCTGTTCAGGAGGCTGAGGCAGAACTGCTTGAACCTGGGAGGTGGAGGTTGCAGTGAGCCGAGATCGTGCCACTGCACTCCAGCCTGGTGACAGAGCAAGACTCCGTCAAAAAAAAAAAATTAACTGGGTGTGGTGGCGCCCGTCTATAGTCTCAGCTGTTCGCCAGGCTGAGGCAGGAGAATCGCCTGAACCCAGGAGGCAGAGGCTGCAGTGAGCCACTGCACTCCAGCCTGGCAACAGAGTGGAAAAAAAAGAGAAAGTCTGGTGGTTAATGTACCTTTTCCTAAACTTTATGCATAGCCAGCTTATGGTCCAGTGAACTCAGTCCTCAAAGAAACTGATACTGTATCTATCTAACTGGATACTACTGGTAACAAATTACTCAAAGCTAAGATTTCAAGCTTTTTAAAGTCCATATTAATAATCCCTATCTGGTCATAAGTCACACTACCAAAAGGCTTAAATTAGTCCACATGCATTAGGGAGAAGAACAAAATGCTTACAATATTAAAATGAGTGTGAAAAAATTTAATAAAAACTAAACAGTAGCTATAACAAATACTCATATAGTTCAGAACCATTCATGATCACCACAATTAGAGGAAGATTCATTTTGACCCCCAATTAGACCTTAACCCAAGGCTGTTTTAAATCATGCCCTTTTGATCTTCCTGCTTGTTGTAGCTGAGGATCTCAAAGTTCCAGTAATAATGCTATGACATGAAATACACTATAAAGTAGCATTTTTGTGCACTTTTTCAAAACAACTTCCACTGCGTTATTTACCCAGGATTTAGTCATACAGGATACCCACAGATTATTCAATAAAGTGGCATGGCTAAAAATCATGTAATCCAGGAAATCCATCAGCCAAAAAGTTAGGTGTACATGGTTTGTGAAGACAGCTTAAGCGACAGGGCAAGCAACTGGTCTAAATGTTAGTATGCTAAGAAAAAGTTGTAAACCCTCCCATACCTAAACAATTTAAAAATGTACAAACATCCACATTTTAAAACAGCTAACATTAGGTCAAAGTCAAACCAACACTGTCATCTTTGCCTAAAGGCTGTTTTCAGCTAAAACATTCTACAGAATGGACTTAACCAAAGGTCACTTAAATAAAGGTAGAATTAACTTTATTATTATACTGCCATACTACAACTACTACTGATTGAATTAAAATACCTATCCTCAGCACACTTTTACTACAAAGTAGAAGTGCGTTCCCGTGTTAGAAAAGTTTTAAAGTACTGATCTTACTGGGTAAGTCAGACTCCAACTGCATTTGTACTTTTATCCTACATATTTTCCTTCTACGTAAGACAGATCGGAATTTGACTAGCCCACTCCGACAGCACACCGGCCCAACACCCCCAAGCCGTAGCAAGAGGCCACGTTTTACCCGGGAAGACTGTTTCTCCTCCCCTCCTTAATACAATGCCTCCGGCCACTGGAGACTTCCCCAGCCAAGCTCCAAACACTCGCAGGTTTAAATAGCCAAATTGGAATCAACCTGGGCAGCTGTCATCTGAAACTCAGGAAAGCTGAGACCAGCCAACTCAACTGAACCAGGAAGGGTGCGGAGAGATGCGGCGGGGCCCATCGGAGGGAACGCATCAAGCTCCCTCCTCCCGCCATCAATTTGCTTTTCTGCAACCCCGGCGCCACGATCCTGTTCCTCAATAATTAAACGGGCTGGAGAGGGAGTGAGGTGGCCAGAAGGGCAGCTTCGGGTCCTACTTACCCGAGCCGAGCCGGGCAGTCCGCGAGGCCGAGGGCTACGTCCCCGACGCTCAGAGGACTTTTCTTCGCGGCTGGGGCGGGAAGGGGCGACCCCCGCGGCCGGCGGAGCAGCCGGAAGCGGAGCGCGGGGAATGACGTGGAAGAGGGGATGACAAAGGGGCGCGGGGGCCCGGCGGCGCGGCCCGCGGAGGTTGGGACAGGTGGCCGGGCCTGGCCGGGAACAATGGGGGGCCGAGGCTGCCCCCTGGCGCTCACCTACCTCCGGTGCCCTCCGAGTTCTCGTTGAGGCTGCCTGAGGAGTCGTGCTGGGCGCCCACACACCCGCCCATGGGGGCGCCCGGCGCCTCGTCCGCCACCTCCGGACGCTCCTCCGGGCCCGCCGCCGCCGCAGCCTCCTCCGGCGCCACCGCCGAGCTCCGGACAGGCGCACGGCTCCGCTCGCCCGCCGCGGCCCAGCCTCCGCCCCCCTCGCCGCTCCACCCACCGCCTTGGCTCTGCCCCTTCCTCCGCGCCCACTTCTACCTCAGCCCCCGGGCCGCCCGCCCGGCAGGCCTGGCCCGCGCGCCGCCCTCGCCTTCGGCTTGGCCCCGCCAGGCCAGGGCTGGCCCATCCCGGGCGGGCCTCAGCGCCCGCCTCGCCCCCTCACAGCCCCGCACCCTCGCGTCCAGGCGAGCCACGCGCCGGCGCCTCCTGTCCGCCAGGCCCCATCGGCCCCCGCCCCGCGGCGCCACCCTCCGCACCCACGGCCTGGGCTCGGCCCGGCCCGCCCGGAACCGCCGGGGAGGGGCGGGGCCACCGGAGGCCGCGCTCTGATTGGCTGCGGGCGGGGCTGCGGGCCGAGCGGGGCGAGGGCGAGGCGGGGGAGGGGATGGGGAGGGGCTCAGTAGGGGGAGGACCGGAGGCGAGGCTAGGAGGAGAGAGGGAGGACGGGAAGAAGAAAGGAGAGGGGAGAAGGGAGGGAAAGCAGGAAGAGCGGAACAAAAGTGAGAAAAGAGAAGTGGGAAGGGGCGAACTCGAGTTCCTGGCTCCTCGCTGGTGGAAGCGGGTCGCGCGGGGAAACCGAGAAGTAGTCGTGGAAGACTCGCAGGCGGGGACGGAGCGGTTTCCCAAATAACGTGGGCTCGAGGGAGGGTGTTCTGGCTGAACGTTTAGGTCCTAGCACCTTTTGAATTTGTGTGGAGCTCCGTGGGTTGGTACCCCGAAACTGGGCTTCCTCTTCCCTGCCCACCCCCGTCTTCCCTAAAATCACGGGGCCCTATTATTAGGGGTGGAGGCAGTGGTCGTGGCAAACCCAACGGAGATTAGAGGCGAGGCGCCGGTGGAGAGAAGAGATAAACGCTGACCTTGGCTCAGGGGGCGTGGGTTTCTTTCATTTTCACGGGATTAATGAGTTAAACAATACTACTTCTCAAGATCCTGCCTTTGGGTATCTTAAATCGTCCTTGGGACAAAGTGAAGTGTAAATGAGTGAAACGGTCTGCTTTTTTCTAATCTAGAATTTGGGACATTGACCACGCCCAACATTCTTGGCGGTTACTTTTCCTATCTCAGCCAAATTGTTAATGGTCCCTTTAGAATTGTGCTTCGTGCTTTGATGCCTTAAAATTTTTATCATCTTGCTTAGGCCTTTCTTAAGCTTGTTTCTGCCTAAGAGGCGGTTTTAACTATCTGCTCCATTTTTATATCAGACTTTCTTTTTTTAACATCCTGGGTCAGCTTTTGCTTAGCACGAAAAAAATTTTTTTAAGTTGAAATACCTAAGAGATGCTCTGCAGCTTGGGATTTGCATTTAAATGTATTCTCATACACTGCTGGTGGGAGTGTAAATTGGTTCAATCTTTTTTGCAAAGCAATTTGGCAATGCAGACAGATCAAGAGCCTTAAAAATGTTCATATCCTTTGACTCGGGATTATTCCACATCTGGGAATCTAGCTCACAGAAATAGACCAAAATATTATACAAAGATTTAGATCTCTGTATTCATTTGATAATCAGACATTAGACACTAAACAAGCAAAACCTACACTTAGATTAAAACATAGAAATGTCGTGAGATACAGAAGTCTGCTATATTAAACTCATACTGAAGAATTAGTATTGTCCTCAGTTGTGGTCCTGCATATTCCAAAAAGAGCTTATGAAATCAATGTTTTTATGAGTTTTCAGAGGTTGCTTTGACATCAGGGGCTGTATCACAAAGCCTTCTATCTGATCATTTTCAACTAAGTATACACGTTGGCAGACACATCACTTCATCACTTCCCTGAGGAAGAGAAGCTGCATGCTGAATATTTGCAAAGAGATTGCTTTGTCCTGAATTTCACTCTAGAAATTGCAGAAACCAAGACTTCCACGATGTCTATTAAACAGATGGTAGGCACCCAAATGATGAGGGCTCTCTGATGAGCACTGCAGAGTTGGCACTAGGAAGAGAGAACAGTCTCTTGGAGAGATTCTCAGCAATGGATGTTCTCCACCCTGCCTTTATCTTCCAGACACATGTTCTCAGGAGGCAGAATAATGTAGCAGTCAGGGCCCCAGCTCTGCTATTAACTTCCTGAATTGGAATTTAGCTTCCATCGTGTGCTAGCTATAGGGTCTGAAGTTTCTGTCAGGCATGGTGGCTCATGCCTGTAATCGCAACACTTTAGGAGGCTGAGGTGGGAAGCTCACTTGAGCTCAGCAGTTTGAGACCAGCCTGAGCAACATAGGGAGACCCTGTCTCTACAAAAAATTTAAAAATTAGCCGGGCGTGGTGGGGATCGCCTGTAGTCCCAACTACTCAGGGGGCTGAGGTGGGCGGATCACTTGAACCCAGGGAGGTTGAGGCTGCAGTGAACTATGATCGTGCCACTGCACTCCAGATTGGGTGACAGAGAGAGAACCTGTCTCAAAAAAAAAGTTTCAGTGGAGCTTAGTTTCCTAACCTGTAAAATTGGGCCAAAAATAATGCTCCAAACTCTGTGGGGCTCTTCATCAAGTCTTTATTTCATGT
Source organism: Cacajao melanocephalus (assembly GCA_963573385.1). Classification (NCBI taxonomy): domain Eukaryota; kingdom Metazoa; phylum Chordata; class Mammalia; order Primates; family Pitheciidae; genus Cacajao; species Cacajao melanocephalus. Next base: position 37,100 of record CAUYLG010068147.1, read on the forward strand.
CTAGCATCATCCATGTAAACTTACTGCAGGCCGGGCACAGTGACTTATGCCTGTAATCCCAACACCTTGGAAGGCTGAGGCGGGCAGACCACTTGTGGTCAGGAGTTCGAGACCATGTTGGCCAACACAGTGAAACCCCCATCTCCACTAAGAATAGTGGTACGTGCCTATAGTCCGAGCTACTAGGGAGGCTGAGGCAGGAGAATTGCTTGAACCTGGGAGGCGGAGGTTGCAGTGAGCCGAGATCGCACCACTGCACTCTAGCCTGAGACTCTGTCTCAAAAAAAAAAAAAAAAAAAAACACACACACACACACACCAACAACAATTACTGCATAGCACCTTCTATCGAAACAATCCCTTTTTATTTTTTTCTGAGACCCGGGCTAGAGTGCAATGGCTCAATCTTGGCTCACTGCAACCTCCATCTCCTGGGTTCACATGATTCTCCTGCATCAGCCTCCCAAGTAGCTGGGACTACAGGCACACACCACCACGTGCAGCTAATGTTTCGTATTTTTAGTGGAGATGGGTTTTCACCATGTTAGCCAGGAAGGTCTCAGTCACCTGACCTCGTGACCTGCCCACCTCAGCCTCCCTAAGTGTTGGAATTACAGGTGTGAGCCATTGTGCCCAACCAAAACAATCCCTTCTTTGTGGGTGGATGTGTGTGTGTGTGTGTGTGTTTGTGTGCGTGTACGTGCTTAATATATAATTTATAGGCTGGGCACGGTGGCTTGTGCCTATAATCCCAGCACTTTGGGAGGCCACGGTGGGTGGATCACGAGGTCAGGGTTTCAGGACTAGCCTGGCCAACATGGTGAAACCCTCTCTCTACTAAAAATACAAAAAATTAGCTGGGCGTGGCGGTGCACAACTGTAATCCCAGCTACTCTGGAGGCTGAGGCAGGAGAATTGCTTGAACCCAGGAGGCAGTGGTTGTGGTGAGTGGAGATCACACCGTTGCACTCCAGCCTGGGCAACAGAGCAAGACTCCGTCTCAAAAGAAAAAAATTCATTAATAAGATATAGTTTATATACTGTATTTCACCAATTTATTTTTAATTGACAACTGCATTTATAAAGTATAGTGTGATGTTTAGATATATGTTTACAATGTGGAGTGACTAAAATAGGCTAATTAACATATCCGTCACCTCGCATACTTATCTTTTTCTGTGGTGAAAACATTGAAGATCTACACTGTTAACGATTTGGAAGTGTGCAATGCATTATATAGTCACTATTCTGTGCAGTAAGTTACTAACGCCTATTCCACCTAACTGAAACTGTACTCTAGAATCAACATCTCCCTTTTCCGCATCCACCCCCACCCCTTCACCAATGTACATTGTACAATTCAATGGTTTTTAGTGTATTGACTAAATAACAATAGTCAATGATTTTTAAAACATTTTTGTCATCCTCAAAAGAAACTCCGTACCTATTAGCAGTCACTCCCCATTTCATCCCATCCCATACCTCACCCCAGCCCTAGAGGACCACAAATCTTTCTTTCTTTCTTTCTTTTTTTCCCCCCGAGACAGTGTCTCCCTCTGTCACCCAGGCTGGAGCGCAGTGGGACAATCTTGGCTCACTGCAACCTTCAGGTTCAAGTGATTCTCCCACCTCAGCCTCCCAAGTAGCTGGGACTACTAGTGTGTGTCACCATGTCCAGCTAATTTTTTGCATTTTTAATAGAGGTGAGGTTTCACCATGTTGCCCAGGTTGGACTCCAACTCCTGAGCTCAAGCCATCTGCCCGCCTCAGCCTCCCAAAGTGCTAGGATTACAGGCGTGAGCCACCACACCAGGCCCACAAATCTACTTTCTCTCTCTAGATTTGTCTATTCTGGATATTTCATATAAGTGAAATCATAGAACAGGTAGTCTTTTCTGACTAGCTTCTTTCACAATGCATAATATTTCCAGTGTTCATCCATGTTATAGCATGCATTGGTACTTCAATCTTTTTTTTTTTTTTCAGATGGGATCTTGCTCTGTCACCCAGGCTGCAATGCAGTAGTGCCATCTTAGCTTACTGCAGCCTCAACCTTCCAGGCTCAAGTGATCCTCCCACCTCAACCCCCCTCCCAACTTCAACACCCAGTAGCTGAGACTAACTTCATTCTTCTTTATGGACAATATTCCGTTGTATGAATGTACCACATTTTGTTTATCCTTTCATCAGTTGGCGGGTATTTGGGTTGTTTCCACATTTTGGGTATTGGAATAAAATAAAGCTGCTAAGAGCATTCCTGTACAAGCTTTTGTATAGTCATATGTTTTTAATTGTCTTGGATTTTTATACCTAGGAATGGAATTGCTTGGTCATATGGTAACCCTGTTTAACTTTCTGAAGAATTGGCAAATTGTTTCCAAAGTGGCTGCCCCGTTTTATATTCCCACCCGCAATGTGTGCAATGTATGAGACTCCTAATTTCTCCACAATTTGGCTAACACTTATTGTCCATCTTTCATTATAGACATCTTAGTGTGTGTGTAGGTTATCTCATGGTTTTGACTTGATTTCCCTAATGGCTAATAATGTTGAGCATCATTTTATGTACTTATAGGCATTTGTATATCTATTTTGGAAAAATGTCCACTCAGATGCTTGCTCATTTTTAAGTTATTTGTCTTTTTATATTGAGTTGTAAGACTTTTATTTTTATTTATTTATTTTTGAAACAGAGTTTCACTCTTGTCGCCCAGGCGGAAGTGCAATGGCGCTATCTCGGCTCACCGCAACCTCCGCCTCCAGGTTCAAGCAATTTTCCTGCCTCAGCCTCCCGAGTAGCTGAGATTACAGGCATGTGCCACCACACGTGACTAATTTTGTGTTTTTAGAAGAGACAGGGTTTCTCCATGTTCGTCAGGCTGGTCTCAAATTCCTGACCTCAGGTGATCCACCTGCTTTGGCCTCCCAAAGTGCTGGGATTACCGGCATGAGCCACCATGCCCAGTGTAAGAGATTTACACGGGCGGCTGCCACCACACCTGGCTAATTTTGTTTTTTGAGATGGAATCTCGCTTTGTTGCCCAGGCTGGTGTGCAATGGCACGATCTTGGCTCACTGCAACCTCTGTCTCCCGGGTTCAAGTGATTCTCCTGTCTCAGCCTCCTGAGTAGCTGGGACTACAGGTGCTTGTCTGCACACCTGGCTAATTTTTGTATTTTTAGTAGAGATGGGGTTTTACCATATTGGCTAGGCTGGTCTCAAACTCCTGACCTCAGTTGATCCACCTGCCTCAGTCTCCCAAAGTGCTGGGATTACGAGCATGAGCTACCATACCTGGCCTAATTTTTGTATGTTTTTAGTAGATACCGGGTTTCACTATGTTGGCTAGGGTGGTCTTGAACTCCTGACCTCAAGTGATCTACCTGCCTTGGCCTCCCAAGTATTGGGATTACAGGCATGAGCCACTACACTTGCACCTGGCCAATTTTTTTTTTTTTTTCTAAGACAGAGTTGTAGCTCTCTTGCCTAGGCTGGAGTGCAGTTGTGCAATCATAGCTCACTGCAGCCTTGAACTCCTGGCTCAAGTAAGCCACCCACTTCAGACTCCCAAGTAGCTGGTGCACACCACCATGCCCAGATAGTTTTATTTTTATTTTTTTTTCTTTACTGTTTTTTTAATTTTTTGTTTAAAGATGGGGTTTCACCATGATGGCCAGGCTGGTCTTGAACTCCTGACCTCAGGTGATCCACCCACCTCAGCCTCCCAAAGTGCTAGGATTACAGGCATGAGCCACCGCGCCTGGCCAGTTTTAAAAATTTCTTTTTGGGCTGGGGGAGGTGGCTCACACCTGTAATCCCAGCACTTTGGGAGGCCAAGGCGGGCAGATCACCTGAGGTCAGGAGTTCGAGACCAGCCTCACCAACATGGAGAAAACCCACCTCTACTAAAAATATAAAATTAGCTGGTATGGTGTCACATGCCTGTAATCCCAGCTACTAGGGAGGCTGAGGCAGGAGAATCACTTGAACCTGAAAGGCGGAGGTTGCGGTAAGCTGAGATCATGCCATTGCACTCCAGCCTGGGCAACAAGAGTGGGAAAAAAAATTTTGTCTCAAAAAACAAAATTCTTTTTGTAGCAATAGGGCGTTGTTATGTTAACCAGGCTGATCTCGAACTCCTGAGATCAAGTGATCCACCTGCCTTAGCCTCCCAAAGTACTGGGGTTACAGATGTGAGCCACCACACCCTGCTTAACTTTCTTTTCTTTTCTTTTTTTGTTTTAATTTTAAAGACAGATCTTGCTCTGTTGCCCAGGCTGGAGTGCGGTGGCATGATCACTGCTCACTGCAGGCTTGACCTTCCAGGCTCAAGCAATCTTCTCACCTCAGCCTTTCTTGTAGCCAGGACTACATGCCACCATGCCACCATGCCACATGCCACCATACCTGGCTAATCTTGTTTACGTTTTGTAGAGACAAGGTCTCACTATGTTGCCCAGATGGGTCTTAAACTCTGGCCTCAAGTGATCCTCCCACCTCAGCCTCCCAAAGTGCTGGGATTATAGGCATGAACCAACGCTCCTTGCTTAACCCTCTTTATAGTGTCTTTTGAAGCACAAAAGGTGGTTTGCTTTTTTTTTTTTAAGAGATGGGGGTCTCACTATGTTGCCTAGGCTAGACTCTGACTCCTGGTCCCAAGCCACACTTCCATCTCAGCCTCCTGAGGAATTGGGACTAAAGGGATGCACCACTGCACCAGCTGATTTTAATGAAGTCCATTTAACCTATTTTTTCTTTGGTTGCTTGCCCTTTGGGGCTCATATCTAAGAAACCATTGTTGGCTGGGTGCAGTGGCCCATGCCTGAATTCCCAGCACTTTGGGAGGCAAGATAGCTTGAGCCCCAGAGTTCAAGACCAGCCTGGACAACATAGTGAGACCCCATCTGTACAAAAAAATTTAAAGAATTAGCTAGGCATGATGCTGTGTGCCTGTGGTCCCAACTACTTGGGAGGCTGAGATGGGAGGATCATTTGAGAATGGAAGGCTGAAGCTTCAGTGAGCCATGATCATGCTATTGCACTCCAGCCTGGGTAAGAAAGCAATACCTTATGTCCAGAAAATAAAAATAAAAAAAAGCAAAAAGAAATCATTGTCTAAGGCCATGGAGAGTTACACTCTAAGAGTTTTATAGTTTTAGCACTTATGTTTAGGTCTTTGATTCATTTTGAATTAATATTTTTATTGTGGTAAAATATACATAACATGAAATAACTTATTTTTATTTTTTATAAATTTATATGAAATTAAAAAATAAAAAACAAAAAAAAATAAAGATGGGGTTTTGCTATTTTGCTTAAGCTGGTCTTGAACTCCTGGCCTCAAACAATCCTCCCATCTTTGCCTCCCAAAGTTCTGGGATTAGAGATGTGAGCTACTGCACCCAGCCTGATTTAATATTTATAAATGGTGTAAGGTAGGGGTCCAACTTCATTCTTCTGCATGTGGATTTCCAGTGTCTCAGCATCATTTGTCGAAAAGGTTATTCTTTCCCCCGTTGTTTTTTTCTTTTTTTGAGACAGAGTTTTGCTGTTGTCGCCCAGGCTGTAGTGCAATGGTGTGATCTTGGCTCACTGCAACCTCCGCCTCCCGGGTTGGAGCGATTCTACTGCCTCAATCAGCCTCCAAAGTATCTGGGATTACAGGCACATACCACTGCACCCAGCTAATTTTTTTGCATTTTTAGTAGAGACAGGGTTTCACCATGTTGGCCAGGCTGGTCTCAAACTTCTGACCTCAGGTGATCTGCCCGCCTCAGCCTCCCAAATTGCTGGGATCACAGGTATGAGCCATCATGGTTGGCTATTCTCTCCCCATTGAATTGTCTTGATACCCTTGTCAAAAATCAATTGACCATAAATGTTAGAGTTTATTTCTGACTGTCAATTTTATCTCATTGATCTTTTATATTATGATTTTTAGAGTACTACGCTGTCTTAATTACTGTTGTTTTACAGTCAGTTTTGAAGTTGGGAAATTCAAAGTTGTATTGTCCTCTTTCTGTACTGTTGGATTCCATTTGCTAACATTTTTTTTTCAGAATCATAAACAGCTCTTTTATTTCTGTATTAAAATGATTTTTGTGGCATATTTGGCAATTAAAAAAATTGTTATCTTAGGTTTGGGGGTACATGCGAAAGTTTGTTACATAGGTGGTAAACACGTGTCAGAGGGGTTTGTTGTACATACTATTACATCACCCAGGTGTTAAGTCCAGTACTCACTAGTTATCTCTTTGCTCCTCTCCCTCCTCCCATGCTCCTTCCTCCAGTAGACCTATGTCTGTTGTTTCCTTCTTTTTTTTTGAGACAAAGTCTTGCTCTGTCGCCCCTGGAGGACAGTGGCGTGATCTCAGCTCACTGCAACCTCCGCCTCCCGGTTGCAAGTGATTCTCCTGCCTCAGTCATGCGAGTAGTTGGGATTGCAGGTGCCTACCACCACACCTGGCTAATTTTGTATTTTTAGTAGAGATGGGGTTTCTCCATGTTGGTCAGGCTGGTCTCTAACTCCTGACCTCAGGTGATCTGCCCACCTCAGCCTCCCAAAGTGTTGGGATCACAGGCGGGAGCCACCATGTCAGCCTGTTTCCTTCTTTTGTTTCCTTCTTTGTGTCCATAAGTTCTTATCATTTAGCTCGCATAACATTTTGTACTAAATTATTGCATCTACCTCTATGTTTATGAAGAATATTTGTCTATAGTTCTTTTTTTTTTTTTTTTTTTTGAGACAGAGTCTCGATCTGTTGCCAGGCTGGAGTGCAGTGGCGCAATCTCGGCTCACCGCAACCTCCACTGCCAGGGTTCAAGCGATTCTCTTGCCTCAGCCTCCCAAGTAGCTGGGATTACAGCTACTTTTTTTTTCTTTTTAAAAATTTTTTAACTTTTTTTTTAAGATGGGGTTTCACCAAGATGGCCAGGCTGGTCTTGAACTCCTGACCTCAGGTGATCCGCCCGCCTCGGCCTCCCAAAGTGCTAGTATTACAGGTGTGAGCCGACGTGCCCGGAAAATTTTGTATTTTTAGTAGAGATGGGGTTTCTCCATGTTGATCAGCTGGTCTCAAACTCCTGACCTCAGGTGATCCACCCACCTCTGCCTTCCAAAGTTCTGGGATTACAGGTGTGAGCCACCGTACCTGGCATCTATAGTTCTTTTTTCCTTAAAGGTCTTTGTCTACTTTTTGTATCAGATATCGTATTGATTTTATGGAAGAGAAAAAGGAACTCCAAAGAATAGAGGAATGCAGATAAGAAGCAGCCACTACCCGTACAGCTGAGATAGTGCACTTGAGGAAGAGGCCCCTCTAGGGCTAAGAGCCAGTGCCCCATTGCTGGAGGGGATGTGGCCATGGCTTGGTGAATGGCACAGAAGTTCCTCTTGTACCACACCAGTGAAAGTTGCTGGAAATCCCCTCTTTAGGACTTGCTGATGATATGCCCTGTAACGCTGAAAGGCTGTTTTTAAGAAATACCCCACTTGGAGCCATTCTGCTGTGAAACTACCGGGTACTATGAAGTACCTGGAGAAACCGCTGGTTGCTAGGTGATATAGGCTTCTGTGTATTGCAGGATCTGGGCCTTGGAGAAGCTACCCACCACCACAGGACCCTGGTGCTGGAGCAACATATCTACTGAAGGAGCTACACTAGAGAAGCTTGTTTGTGCCACAAAAGCTAGGCACTACAAAGGCTGCACACAGCCCAGGAACCTGGCACTGGAGAAGCTACCCAGGCTAAGGAAACCTACTGAGTAACGAGCCTCCTGCAGTGTCTCTCCAGTGCCCTCTACTGTCAAAGCTAAACCTTGTGCCAGCTGGCAAAGAAACAGTATTTAAAGGGCCCATATTCATTTTCACAGAGCAGGCAATGAAGAGTGAGTTTGCATCTGAGATTCAACAATTTGATAACTGGCATAATGTTCTACCTGAAAACTTTAAAACCTATGCTTCACAACTCATGGATGTAGGGAATTACAGAAATTAAAGAATTTGCTACAGGCCCCTTGCAGTGGCTCACATCTGTAATCCCAGTGTAGGATTTGGGAGGCTGAGGTGGGTGGATCACAAGGTCAGGAGTTTGAAACCAGCCTGGCCAATATGGTGAAACCCTGTCTCTACTGAAAATACAAAAATTAGCCAGGCAGGGTGTCAGGTGCCTGTAATCCCAGCTACTTGGGAGATTGAGGCAGGAGAATTGTTTGAACCTGGGAGGAGGAGGTTGCAGTGAGCTAAGACCGTGCCATGTCACTCCAGCCTGGGTGACAGAGTGAGACTCCATCTCTCACTCTCTCTTTTTTAAAATTCTTCCTAACATATTGTATCACAGAGACTCCATCTCAAAAAAAAAAAAATTAGCTGAGCATGGTAGCGCATGGAGGCTGAGGAGGAGAATCACTTGAACCTCGGAGGCGGAGATCATGCCACTGCACTCCAGCCTGGACAACAGAGTGAGACTCTGTTTCGAGAAAAAAAAAATAATAATTGCTACAAATCCAAATCTATGGAATATATGTAAAGCACAAATCCCAAGAAAAACTCATATATCGAAGGAAAATTCATAGCCCCATTAAAATTTTTAGACAAATTACATTAAAGCAGAATTTATTTAAGCAAAAATGATTCATGAATCAAGCAACCCTCAAAACCAGGACATGTTGAAATATTTGTAGCCTGCAATGTGGGCAGGCAGCATTTATGAACACCTCGGTTGATTACAGCTCAGCATTAGCTTTATTTGAATATGGTCTAATCAGTTGCCCGCCTGCAATTGACTGACACTTGGCTGATGTGACTGGCTGAGACTCAGCTACTGTTACAAAAGTATACTCCTAAGTTAGGCTTGTAGTTAGTTTATGTGCTAAGGTTACAATTTGTTCCATAAGGACTCAAGTACAGAGGCATCCTCAAGCCAAATTTAGTTTGATTCTTCTGTTTTGGTCTACCTCTCAAAAATTTAGAGCATTGATGCCAGTCTCTGGCACCATTGCAAATGGACCTATTTGGTTTTAGTATGAAATCCACAAGTCACAAAGTCACAGCAGTTGAATAATTCTTGATATTCTTGCTGATCTAATTGAAGTGAGACCATTGAACACTCAATGGATGGCTTCATATAGACATTTAAGATGACATTTAAGATGGGCATGGTGGCTTACACCTGTAATCTCAGCACTTTGCAAGGCTGAGGCGGGGGAATCACCTGAGGTCAGGAGTTCGAGACCAGCCTGACCAACATGGAGAAACCCCGTCTCTACTAAAAATCCAAAAATTAGCCAGGCGTGGTGGCATGCCCCTGTAATCCCAGCTACTTCAGAGGCTGAGACAGGAGAATGGCTTGAACCTGGGAGGTGGAGGTTGCAGTGAGTCGAGATTGTGCCATTGCACTCTAGCCTGGGAAACAAGAGTGAAATTCTGTCTCAAAAAAAAAAAAAAGATAAGAGGATACGGTGTACTGGGGGACTATTATGATTGTCAGGTGAATAATACCAAAAGACTAAAGAATATTCTTTAATAGGAGCCTCTATGAACGAAACATCCAAATCAAAGAAGTCAAAGTTCATACAATATAGGCATCTGAGTTCATTTGGTCATAGTCCTTGTTGGGGCACAATGGCAATTGAGGAACCATTCTACATAGTTCACTGTAGAATGAAGGGTCTGATTTAAAGAGGTATCCAGTTTTGTTGTTAGCCTATCAACACAAGTCATAGTAACCTGAAGACCTGAAGAAGATAAAGATTGGAAAACCTTGGAAAAGCCAAGCTCGCCATCCACCGTTTAGGATGTCTGCAAGCCAACTGTTATTTGCTCCTGTTAATACATCATGTTTCCTTTTTCTTGAGAAATTTCCTTAATGTATTTGGTGGCAATATCTTTAAAAAAAAAAAACAGCAATATCAGGCTGGGCGCGGTGGCTCACGCCTGTAATCCCAGCACTTTGGGAGACTGAGATGGGCGGATCACCTGAGATTGGGAGTTCGAGACCAGCCTCACTAACATGGAGAAACCCCATCTCTACTAAAAATACAAAATTAGCCGGGCATGGTGGCGGGTGCACCCAGCTACTCAAGAGGCTGAGGCAGGAGAATCACTTGCACCCAGGAGGCAGAGGTTGCAGTGAGCTGAGATCGCACCATTGTAATCTAGCCTGGGCAACAAGAGAGAAACTCCAGCTCAAAAAACAGAAAACAAAAACAAACAAACAAAAATACTATTATCAAGAATGAGCCCTCAAGAACCCTATTGGAATTGTTGCTCAATGGAAACTAACTTGTCTTCAAATACCCAACAATTGCTCTGTTTTTTTGCTGGAGCATAAACCTTAGCTAAAGCCATCCACAAGTTATGGTCTCGTGGATTTTCCTGGAGAGAAAGGGAAAGGATTAGGGCAGCAGGGAAGAGGGGGTCAGGGGAGGATAAGGCTTTCATGGTGCAAAGAAGTCTTGATTCATGATCTTTGGAAAGAGTCCACATCTGGAATGCCTTCTGCTTCTGGAGGGAAAAGTTCACACATCAGCTTTACCTTAAAGTCTCCTACAGGTATACAGCTCCAGGAGCCTTGAGAGGCCCCTTTGAGTTGAGAGATGTGGATCCAAATCTCAAAGCACTGAAATTTTGCTGCAGAGAAGAACTTGTTATGGTCCCTTCCAACAGAGTTCAAGGACAGTCTTTCTCTGGTGTCATTTCCAAAAGACTCAATCTCTGAGTTTTGGACTCTGAGGGGTCTAGTTGTCATCTGCTAGTGGGTCACGAAGGCCCTTTTTTTTTTTTTTTTTTTTTTTTTACCTAGTGAAAATCTGCTTTGGCATAATGCATTAAACCTTGCAGTATTAAGTCACAGCAGAGTTTATAAGAGTAGAATATACATGAGGTTCTATTCTTAGGGGTATAGACCTTCCAGTGACTGTTTCTCTTCTTCTCTTTTTTTTTTTTTTTGAAATGGAGTCTCACTCTGTTGCCCAGGCTTGAGTGCAGTGTCATGATCTCAGCTCACTGTGACCTCCACCCCATAGGTTCAAGTGATTCTCCTGCCTCAGCCTCCTGAGTAGCTGAAACTACAGGCACATGCCACGACACCCAGCTAATTTTTTATTTTTAGTAAAGACAGGGTTTCACCATGTTGGCCAGGCTTGTCTCAAACTCCTGGCCTCAGGTGATCCTCCCACCTTGGCCTCCCAAAGTGCTGGAATTACAGGCATGAGCCACAGTGCCTGGCTCAGTGACTGTTTCATAGGCGGTCAAGTTACATTTTCCACTAAGGGGAGAATCTGATTGCCATCAAGGCCAATGGTAATACTGTTAGCCAAGGCAATCCAGTCAATTCAGTTAACTGCCAGTTTCAGTTCCAAGATGCCATTTGTCCTTTCAGCCTTTCCAGGAGACTAAAGGTGATAGCAACAATGGTAATGCCATTGTGTTTTCAACACTTTACTTTATTGCTTTATAACTTTCCCAGTAAAATTGGTGCCTCTGCCAGTGGAGCATTCTCCAAGAATGCCCCATAAAGGAAACACATTTTTTAGTAAACTTTTAGCTACTGTTATAGTATTGGCCTTCCTCCATGGAAAGCTTCTATTCAGCCAAAGAACATAGACTATTACAAGAACATACTTATATCCCATTGAAAGTGGCAATTGAGTAAAATCCCTGTGAAAATGTTCAAATGGCCCATCAGGTAGCAGAAATGAAGCAGAACCTAAAGTTTTGTCTTTACAGAATTGTGGGTTTGACAAACCAAACATTGGTTACCACATCAATATTTTTTCTGTAATTTATATCAGTTTTTTCTACTCCGTGGTGAGCTATGGCATGCATAACTTTTAATACTGGAATTAAAAAAAAAATGAGGTAGGGGCTGGGTGCGCTGGCTCATGCCTGTAATCCAAGCACTTTGGGAGGCCAAGATGGGTGGACCACCCGAGGTCAGGAGTTCGAGACCAGCCTGGCCAACATGGTGACAACCCATCTCTATTTAAAAAAAAAAATGAAATAGGGTCTCATTCTGTCACTCAGGCTGGAGAACAGTTACATGATCTCAGCTCACTGCAGCTTCAGCCTCCTGGGTTCAAATGATTCTCCCACCTCAGCCCCTTGAGTAGCTGGGATGACAGGCATGTACCACCACGTCCAGCTAATTTTTTTTTTTTTTTGGTATTTTTTGTAGAGATGGGGTTTTGCCATGTTGCCCAGGCTGGTCTTGAGCTCCTGGACTCAAGCAATTTGCCTGCCTCAGCCTCCTAAAGTGCTGGGATTACAGGCATGAGCCACCATGCCTGGCCTAATAATGGAAGCTTTAAGGACTCAGGAAATACCAGGCAGCCATCCAGGCTCTTCATGGGTCCATGCTTAACATTGGATTTACGTCCTCTTAAACACCATCTTATTTCTTTAATTCAACTGCATAGCACTGTTTATTAAATAGGTTATCACAGGTCATTTGACTTGGATCAATCTTATGGAGTCATTCAAATTGCATATCTTAACAATTTCATTCTGGCTGACTTGGCATGAAAATCTGCCACAGCATTTTTTGATATTTGATTCTTCTTCTACTTGATGTTGGTTTAGCAGTTTTATGAACCAGTCAGTTTCTTCATTAGAGTTCTGGTAATTCTTAGTCCAATGGTATGATCTTTTTTTTTTTTTCCTGAGACAGAGTCTTGCTCTGTTGCCAGGCTGGAGCACAGTGGTGCAGTCTCAGCTCACTACAACCTCTGCCTCCCGGGTTCAAGTAATCCTTCCGCCTCAGCCTCCTGAGTAGCTGGGACTATAGGCGCGTGCCACCATGCCCAGCTAATTTTTGTATTTTTAGTAGAAATGGTGTTTCACCAAGTTGGTCCGGCTGGTCTCGAACTCCTGACCTCATGATCTGCCTGCCTCAACCTCCCAAAGTGCTGGGATTACAGGTGTGAGCCACCATGCCTGGCCTGATCAGTTTTTTTTGTTTTTGTTTTTTACAACCACGTACCTTTCTGCATTTAATCAATTTACGTGACCAAAAACCTAATAAAAACAACATGAGGGCCAGGCGCAGTGGCTCATGCCTGCAATCCCAGAACTTTGGGAGGCCAAGGTAGGTGGATCACAAGGTTAGGAATTCGAAACCAGCCTGACCAACATGGTGAAACCCCATCTCTACCAAAAACACAAAAAAATTAGTTGGGCATGGTGGTGCACACCTGTAATCCCAGCTACTCAGGAGGCTGAGGCAGAAGAATCGCTTGAATCCAGGAGGCAGAAGTTGCAGTGAGCCAAGATTGCACCATTGCACTCCAGCCTGGGCTACAGAGCAAGACTCTATCTCAAAAAAAAAAAAAAAAAAAAAAAAGGATAACATGAGGCTGGTTTCAGTGGCTCACTCCTGTAATCCCAATACCTTGGGAAGCTGAAGTGGGAGGATCAGTTGAGGCCAGGAGTTTAAGACCAGCCTGGCCAACATAGTGAAACCACATCTTTACAAAATAAAAAATTAGCCAGGTGTGGTGATGAGCACCTATAGTTCTAGCTACTTGGGAAGCTGAGGCATGGGGATTGGTTGAGCCCAGTAGTTCAAGGCTGCAATAAGCTGTGATTATGCCATTGCACTTCAGCCTGGGCAAAAGAGTGAGACCTGGTCTCCTAAAAAAAAAAAAAAAAAATGAAGCACAGGAAAATTTCTTGGCAATACACAGAATCTTTTTTTTTTCCCCTAGGCCAATTACTAAAAGGTAAAGAAAATATGTTCACAATTTTCTTTTTTTTTCAGAGACGGGGTTTCACCATGTTGGCCAGGATGGTCTTGATCGCTTGACCTTGTGATCTGCCTTCCTCAGCCTCCCAAAGTGCTGGGATTACAGGCACGAGCTACTGCACCTGTCCTTTTAGTAGAGACAGGGTTTCACCGTGTTAGCCAGGATGGTCTCAATCTCCTGAACACGTGATCTGCCTGCCTTGGTCTCCCAAAGTGCTGGGATCGTAGGCATGAGCCACTGCACCTGGACCACCATTTTCTATTAAGAGCAGAGGCCAATACTCCAAGAAAACCTTGTTGTTTTAACAGAAAGGACCAAATTATAGTTTTGCATTAGTACTTTTGCTATTAGTGCTCAATTTTTTAGAAAAAATGTTCTAAATAATTCCCTTCTAATCTTAGCTAGCTAGATCACACATAAAATTTATATCACAAGATTCATCTTCCACACACCTACAGCCTTCTTAGCCATTCAGGTTTTGCTCCTTTGGAACAACTAACCATTCTCATTTGGAACAATTAACCATTCGACTTTAAGAAAAAAAAAATTACTCTCTTTTTCCCTTAACAAAAACACATTTTTCATACATCATAGCTTTACTTACCAAAAATGTGTCTTACTTTCCTTTCATGAAGAGTTGTTTTCATTATTATTTCTGGTGGTTTTTTTTTTTTTTTATTCTGAGACAGGGTCTTGCTCTATCACCCAGGCTGAAGTACAGTAGCATGAGTAGCATGATCATGGCTCACTGCAGCTTTGACTTCCCAGGCTCAGACAATCCTCCCACCTCAGCCTCCTAAGTAACTGGGACTACAGGCACATGCCACCATGCCCAGCTAATTTTTTCTTTTTCTTTTCTTTTATTTCTTTTTTTTTTTTTTGAGACAGAGTCTGAGTCTGCCACCCAGGCGGGTGTGCAGTGCTGTGATCTTGGCTCACTGCAGCCTCCATCTCCCAGGTTCAAGTGATTCTCTTGCCTCAACCTCCCTAGTAGCTGGGATTACAGGTGTGTGCCACCACACCTGGCTAATTTTCGTATTTTTAGTAGAGATAGAGTTTTGCCATGTTGGCTAGTCTGGTCTTGAACTTCTGACCTCAGGTGGTCCACCCGCCTCAGCCTCCCAAAGTGCTGGGATAACAGGTGTGAACCACTGTGCCTGGCCTAATTTATACATTCTTAACAATTATGCTTAAATTTCTCAGTAAACAAAGCTAGCCATTGAAGGAGTTCAGGAAGTGCCACCCCCAAATATGTATATTGGGTACACATATTTGTGATATATTGATTACTTCAAGATGAAGGCACTTGAACAGCAAAATACAGAGGTTTTCTGAGTTCCCCTCCATCCACCTAAAATCGGAGATCCTACTAAAGGAGGAGGTAAGCCTCTGAAGATTAACTTTTACCGCAGGAGAGGAGGCCAGAAGTCCACCTCAGCCAGCTAGACTCTGTCACAAACCATCTTCTAGTCTTCTAAGTGTCCATTTATCTTTCCCCATAAGCATTTACTCTCAGGATCTCTCTTTTCTTTACCCCCTGACCATTTTACCCATTCCAGGAGGGATTTGAGAAGAGTTTCAGTCAACGGAGAGGTTCCCATGGGAAGTGTCTACTCAATTCAGACACAAGGGTCTTTTGGACTTGATTTGAAACCTTCACCAAATAAATATTATTTTTCCTCTTTTTCTCTGAGAGATTGATGATTGTCCCAGTAGTGAAGCCTTTGGGAGCTTCTTCAAGTGGAAACATAGTGCAGGCTTAAGGGAGAAAGTCTGTCAGATGGTTGGTGTAAGAAACGGATAATTTCTTTTCCAGTGCCTGGCTGTTTGTTTGTTTATTTATATATATATTTGAGATGGAGTCTCGCTCTGTTGCCCAGGCTGGAGTACCGTGGTGTTATCTCAGCTCACTGCAATCTCTGCCTCCCGAGTTCAAGTGATTCTCCTGCCTCAACCTCACAAGTAGCTGGGATTACAGGCATCCACCACACTCAGCTTTTTTTTTTTTTTTGTATTTTTAGTAGAGATGGGGTTTCACCAGTTGGCCAGGATGGTTTTGAACTCCTGACCTCAAGTGATCCACCCACCTTGGCCTCCCAGAGTGCTAGGATTACAGGTGTGAGCCACTGCACCTGGCTGCTGGCTGTTTATGATAAAGGCAGACACCTCAGAATACAGGGTTCTTTCACCTGGCACCCTTCAATTTTGGTTTAAAATATGTATGAGGAAGTCCTCTTGTCCCTGTAGCTGTTGTGGTTATGAAGACACATGTCTATTTGCCTTTTGCAAGGAGTTTCCCCACTCTGGCCACTGTAACCCTAAGTTACCTATGCTAAAATTTACCCATTTCTCTAGAAAAGCATGGTTCTAGGCCTATTCCTCTTAAATGTGAAATTGGCGGCCGGGCACGGTGGCTCACGCCTGTAATCCCAGCACTTAGGGAGACCGAGGCAGGTGGATTGGGAGGTCAGGAGTTCAAGACCAGCCTGAGCAACATGGTGAAACTCTGTCTCTACTAAAAAATACAAAAATTAGCCAGATGTGGTGGGGCATGCCTGTAATCCCAGCTACTCAGGAGGCTGGGGCAGAAGAATCGCTTGAACCTGGGAGGCCAAGGCCAGAGTAAGCCAAGATCTCGCCATTGCACTCCAGCCTGGGCAACAGAGTGAGACTCCATCTCAAAAAAAAAAAAAAAAAAAGAAAAGAAAAGAAATTGGCTTGAGTTCCAGATGGAGTAATTCTAGACTCCTTGGATCCAGATGAATCCAATATTTCCTGTTTTCTAGTAACATACCCTCTACTGAACCCAGTCTGGTTTCTGTCTGACCTAGTCAACACAGAAATTCTTTCTACAGGACCCAGTCCTGCTTCCGTCATGACTTCCAAACCTGGTCTAGATAAAAATGCTCAGATAAACTTGAAGATCCCAAAATATAAGTTCGTGAAGCCCAGAATCTCAGTGAGAACTCACTTATAACCTCGGTTGCTATGAGAGGTCAGTGGGCCCAGTGGTCACCTTTGGTTGGTCACTCAGTTGTCCTGGGGAGGTTTACATTGTTTTTCTTTTCTTTTCTTTTCTTTCTTTTTTTTTTTTTAGACAGTTTTGCTCTTGTCGCCCAGGCTGGAGTGCACTGGCATGATCTCAGGTCACTGCAACCTCCACCTCCCAGGTTCAAGCGATTCTCCTGCCTCAGCCTCCTGAGTAGCTGGGATTACAGGTGCATGCCAGTATGCCCAGCTTAATTCTTATATTTTTAGTAGAGACGGGGGTTTGCCATTTTGGCCAGGCTGGTCTGAAACTCTTGTCCTTAAGTGATCCAGCCACCTTGGTCTCCCAAAGTGCTGGGATTACAGTCATGAGCCACAGCACCCATTCATAATATCTTTTATAATAAACTGGCATATGTAAATAAAGTTTATCCCTGAGTTCTGTGAGCTGTTCCAGCAAATTATCAAACTTGAGGAGAGGGGTTGTAGGAACCCCAATTTATTTTTTTTATTTTTTAATTTTTTTTTGGGACGGAGTCTTGCTCTGTGGCCCAGGCTGGAGTGCAGTGGTGCAATCTTGGCTCACTGCAAACTCCACCTGCTGAGTTCAAGTAATTCCCATGCCTCAGCCTCCCACATAGCTGGGATTATGGCATGCACCACCACAACCAGCTAAGTTTTGCATTTTCAGTAGAGCTGGGTTTTCTCCATGTTTGCCAGGTGGCCTCAAACTCCTGCCCTCAAGAGATCTGCTACCTCAGCCTCCCAAAGCACTGGGATCACAGATGTGAGCCACCACACCCTGCCAATGGAGTTTTACTTTGGATCCCACTTCTGATGCCAATCTGTTAAAAACTTCAGACAAAGTAAATTTAGCAGAGTTTGTTTGAGCAAAAAACAATTCACAAATGAGGCAACCCTCAAAACCAAAACAGGTTCAGAGAGCTGTAGCCTGCAATGTGGTCAGGCAGCATTTATGGACAGCAAATGGAGGTACAGACAGCTCAATTGATTACAGCTGGCCATTTGCCTTATTTGAACATGGTCTCATTGGCTGGCTGCTGAGATTGACTGCAGCTGGGCTGCTATGATTGGTTGAGATACTAGCTCCAAAAGTATACTCCTAAGTTAGGCTTTTAGTTAGGTTGCAGTTTGTTCTATAAGGACTCAAGTATGGAGGCATCTTTAGGCCAAATTTAGTTTTTTGTTTTTTGTTTTTTTTTTAAAGACGGGGTTTCACTATGTTGGTCAGGCTGGTCTTGAACTCCTGACCTCGATCCACCCACCTTGGCCTCCAAAGTGCTTGGATTACAGGTGTGAGCCACCACGCCTGGCCCCAAATTTAGTTTAATAGATGTAAAACACCTATATCAATAAAAAATGAACAATGAGTTGAGTTTAAATTAATTATATTTCCAATTTAAGGTAGAAAAAACAAAAGAAAACACAAAGAAGAAAAAAAGATGAAAAAAATAATAAAGCCAAGAACTGAAAAACAGCAGATAAAAATAAATCAAAATACTGATTCTTTGAATAAAGTCAGAAGAATAGTCAAGCCATGATCTAATTTAATTTAAAAATATGTGGAAGGAGAAAGCACAAATATGCAGAATAAGAAATGGCAAGGGAAAGAGACTATTACTATAGAGGAAGCTGGACAGTCATAGAAGACTGCTTTGAGGCTGGGCGTGGTACCTCATGCCTGTAATCCCAACATTTTGGGAGGCTGAGGAGGGCAGATCATGAGGTCAGGAGTTCAAGACCACCCTGGTCAACATGGTGAAACCTCGTTTCTACTAAAAATACAAAAATTAGCCGGGCATGGTCGCGTGTGCCTATAGTTCCAGCTACTTGGGAGGCTGAGGCAGGAGAGTCACTTGAACTTGGGAGGTGGATGTTGTAGTGAGCCAAGATCATGCCATTACACTCCAGCTTGGGCAACAGAATGAGACTTCGTTTCAACAACACAACAAAAAAGACTCCTTTGCATACATACCTTGTCTTAGTCCATTTAAGCTGCTATAACAAAATACCATAAACTGGGTAGCTTATAAACAACAGAAATTTATTTAACACAGTTCTGAAGGCTGGGAGCCCAAGATCAAAGCAAGCAGATTTGGTGTCTGGTCAGGACCTGTTTTCTGATTCATAGATGTTGCTTCTAGCTGTGCCCTCAAATGGTGGAAGAGGTGACAGATCTCCTTTGAGCTGACTTTATAAGGGCATTAATCCCTGTGAATGTTGTCAGAATCAAAATGGAATCACCTGTGTTTAAAAAAAACAAATCCTTAAACACATAGCTGGGAAGGCCAGGAAGGCCTGATAGCAAAAGCTATCATGAAAAACTGCAAAACCCATGACCTTGCACAAAGCCACAACCTTACACAAAATAATTCTTCTGCGAGGACATCTGCCCAGCAACTGCCTGTCAGCCTTGGACTGATGCCACCCTTGTTATTGATCCTTTTAGCCAAAGAGGATTAATTCAAAGCAATTATGTAATCCTTCTCATTTTTTCTTTAAAAACCTTTGTCTTCATTTACCTCCCTCACAATGCATGTAGTTTACTATTGTGGGTCTATTCCCATTGCAATGCCCATTTCCAAATACGATTTTCTTTTAGAGAGTCTCCCTCTCTGTTTGTTATTTAGGATGACATAACACTCATGGGGCTCCACCCTCATGACTTAATCATTTCCCAGGCCCCACTTCTTAATACCATTGCCTTAGGGGTTAGGATTTCAACATAGGAATTTGGGGAGGGACACAGCATTCAGACCACAGCACGCGTCTATGCGAAGAAATTTGAAAACCTAATGAAATGGATACTATCTTAGTAAAATATAGTTGAACAAAATCGACCTTACTGAAAAATTAAATCAATTTCAAGGGAAAAATATAGCGTGCTATCAAGGAACTAGCCCACATCAAAACATCAAGCTCACATGGTTTCACAAGAGGATTTTATAAAAATTGTTAACAAATAAACAGTGCTATTATTACATAAATTATTCCAGAGTAGAGAAAATAAAAGTAAATTTCTTTTTTTCCTTTTTCTTTTTTTTTAATCCTTGACCAAACAAAGGGAAATTTCTAAATTATATGAAGCAGGTTGACATTGACACCATAAGCTGATAAAGAGAGAAGATACAGTATCATTTAAAAAAATTCTAAATATTGGCTGGGCTCCATGGCTCATGCCTGTAATCCCAGCACTTTGGGAGGCCGAGGCTGGTGAATCACCTGAGGTCAGGAGTTTGAGACCAGCCTGACCAACTTGGTGAAACTCCACCTCTACTAAAAATATAAAATTAGCCAGGCATGGTGGAGCATGCCTGTAATCCCACCTGCTTGAGAGGCTGAGGCAGGAGAATCACTTGAACCTGGGAGGCAGAGTTTGCAGTGAGCCAAGATTGTGCCACTGCATTTCTGCCTGGGCAACAAGAGCCAAACTCCATCTCAAAAAAAAAAAAAAAAAAAAAAAAAGCTAAATATCACCTCCTTTGAATAAAAATAAATAATGTTAAATAAAATCTTAGCAAACAGATGCAAATACCACATTAAGAAAATAACAAACCATGACCAAGTGGAGTTAATAACAAAAATGTAAGAAAAGTCCAATATTGCAAAATCTATTAATATAATTAAACATATTTATAGATCTAAGAAAAAAAATTACATGATCATTCCCATATGTGCTTAAAAAGCTTTGACAAAACTGGTTGGGGACGGTGGCTCACACCTGTAATTTCAGCACTTTGGGAGGCCTAGGCGAGCAGCTCACTTGAGGCCAGGAGTACAAGACCAGCCTGGCTAATGTGGTGAAACCCCATCTCTGCTAAAAATACAAAAATTAGCCAGGAAGGGTGGCATGTGCCTGTAATCCCAGCTATTCAGAAGGCAGAGGCAGAGAACTGATTGAGCCTGGGAGGCAGAGGTTGCAGTGAGCCAGGATGGAGCCACTGCACTACAGCCTGGGTAACAAGATCGAAATTCCATCTAAAAAACAAAACAAAACCAAAAAAAAAAAAAAAAAAAAGAAAATGTTTTGAGACAAAAGAAAACATAGAAGACAAAAAACAAACAAACAAAAAACTTTGACAAAACCCAGCATCATTTGTAAAAAGTAACAAACAAAAACCAAACAACAAAAAAACTCTTGAGGAATAGGAATGGATTCCTATTTCCATGACAAAATAAAAACATATAGACCTTAGTCTTGAAGCCAGTATCTTACTTAAGAGAAAACACTAAAGACCCAGAATAAGGCAAGGAAACTCACTAGTTTCACTAATATTTAACATTGTCCTGGAAGTATAAGCCAATGCAATTAGACAAGAAAAGTAAGTCAAGTTAGGCATAAGAATTGAAAGAAAATATATAAGTATCTCTGTTTGCCAAAGGTATGATAGCATACCTGGTAAATCCCAGAGAATCACTGATAATGCTCAAACAGTAGTAGAATTCTGTAGGTACAGTATATAAAATTAATATATAAAAATTAATAGCTTTCATACAAACAATAATTAGAGCACAATCTTGCAGGAAAAATCCTTTACAATGATGACAAGGAAGATAAAACATTTAGGAATAATGTTAACGAGAAATGCCCAACATGTGTATGGGAAAACTTTGAAACATAAGAAGTAACTTGAAGTTGGTGCATGCCTGTAGTCCTAGCTACTTGGGAGGCTGAGGTGGGAGGACTGCTTGAGCCCAGGGTTTTTAGCATCTTGGGGAAAAAAAAAGCAGACAAGAATGAATGGTAAAACATGCCTTGTTCTTTGATTGGGTGATTCAACTTACTCCCCAAATTCATTTATGATAGTAAACTGGGCCCAATAAAAATACCAACAAATTTTGTTTTAGTGACATGGACAAGTTGATATTAACTTCATAGGAAAAATATGGAATTGTTTTTCTTTTTGAGATGGAGTTTTGCTCTTGTTGCCCAGGCTGGAGTGCAATGGTGCAATCTTGGCTCACTGCAACCTCCACCTCCCAGGTTCATACATCTGCAGAAGTGGGGCCAGGTGTACTCATGCCTATAATCCCAGCACATTGGGAGGCTGATGCAGGAGGATTGCTTGAGTCCAGGAGTTGAAGACCAGCCTGAGCAACATAGTGAGACCCCATCTCTACAAATAATCAAAAATTAGCCAGGATAGTGGTGCATGTCTATAGTCCCAGGTACTTGGTAGACTGAGGCAGGAGAATTGCTTGAGCCCAGGAAGTCGAGGCTGCAGTAAGCTGGGATTGTGCCATAGCTCTCAGCTTGAGCAACATTGTGCAACCCTGTCTCAAAAAAAAAAAAAGAAAAGGAATGCAGAAAGGTTTTCATTGCTGCATTGTTTACATATGCAAAACACTGAAAATGACCTAAATATCTAAATATAGGAAATAGGTTGAATAAACTATGATACCTACAGGGGATACTCTACAGCTGCACGAAGAAAGACGACAGTCTCATGTACTGACATGGAGTGTTTCCCAAGATGTTTTGTTCAGTGAAAAAAACAAAATGTATATTTAGAAAGAGGGAAAATATGAAAACAGACATACATCTGTTTATCTTTACTAAAAGAAACAAGGAAAGTATATAATAGAAAAAAATAAGTTGGTTATCTACAATCTATTGGGAATTGGGGGTGGAGAATGAGCAGAAGGAATATGGAAGGAGTGCCTTTCTCTTTTTTTTTTTTTTTTTTTTTTGAGACAAGGTCTCACCCTGTCGCCCAGGCTGTAGTGCAGTGGTGTGATCTCAGCTCACTGCAACCTCTACCTCCTGAGTTCAAGTGATTCTGCTGCCTCAGCTTCCCAAGTAGCTGGGATTTGGCATGTGCCACCATGCCTGGCTAATTTTTATATTTTTAGTAGAGATGGGGTTTCATCATGTTGGCCAGGCTGGTCTCCAACTCATGACCTCAAGTGATCCAAACACCTTGGCCTCCAAAAGTGCTGAATTACAGGTGTGACCTACTGCACCTGGCCCCATTCTCTGATTATACTTTTTTGTATGGTTTTTCTTTTGGAAGCATTCTAATATTCTATATATTCAAAAATAAAATTAAGGCTGGGCTCGGAGGCTCACACTTGTAATCCCAGCACTTTGGGAGGCCGAGGCAGACAGATCACCTGAGGTCAGGAGTTTGGGACCAGCCTGGCTAACATGGTGAAACCCTGTCTCTACCAAAAAAAAAAAAAAGTGGCCCAGGCATGGTGGCAGGCGCTTGTAGTCTCATCTACTCCAGAGGCTGAGGCAGGAGAATCACTTGAACTTAGGAGGTGGAGGTTAGTGAGCCAAGATCGTGCCACTACACTCCAGCCTGGGTGACAAGAGTGAAACTCCAACTCAAAAAGGAAATAATAAATAAATAAATAAAATTAAATCAACAAGAATGAGGAGACCTAAAACACCTAAAACTAAAAGCAAACTAAAACAAATTAATTTAACAGCATTTCCGAAGAATAATATAGCCACATTGAAGGAAAGAAAAGAACTAATCCAAGTAACTTATGAGGACACTATTTGTATATATGTTCTTGGTTTTGGTCAGGGTTGGGGTTGGGGGGCAAATTGCAAACAAACCCCGAATTCCTTTTTATTAGATTTGGTTTTTGTATTGATATGGGCAAAACAACACAGAAACGACGTTAGGTATGTCATAGGATTGAGCAAATGAGTAGATACATTGATATTACTGGGAGCCAGAGTCCTCATTGTGGAGGAAGGGTGATCTAAGGATGGGGGAAAGTCAAGAACTCAGTGGAGATGGGCTAAAATGGAAGGTGTTAGTGTGAGTTCGCATTTTCTAAAATATATATAAAAATGTTTTAGCCGAGTCTGATGGTGCATGGCGGTAGTCTCATCTACTCAGGCTGAGGCAGGAGAATCACTTGAGCCCGGGAGGTCGAGGCTATAGTGAGTTTTAATAGCGCCACTGTACTCCAGCCTGGGTGACAGAGTGAGACCCTGTCTCAAAAAAAAAAAAGGGAAAAAAAAAAGAGTGATTCAGGGAAAATCATCAATGGATGCTAAATATAGAAAAGAAATTTTAATGTAGAGCTTGATATTTATTTGACTATCTTAAAATATCTTCCCATAGATTGCTTATTTGTTGCAAGAGAAATGAGAGTAACTGTAGAGAAGAAAAAAATTGACAATGCCTTGACCAAATGATCAAAATTAACATCACCAAAGTGGGGCAGACGGACACCTTGTGCTTTTGAATGGGACACCCTGACCGTGATGCAGCACCACTTGCATGGTGTTCTCACTGGGTATGCATAGCCTGAATGGAATCATGAGGAAATATCCGTCAAATCCAAGTGGAGGGACATTCTGTAATAAAAATGAGGGCTGTCTTTTTAAAAAATGTCAATAAAGAGCAGCTGAGAAACTGTTTCAGCTTACAGGAGATTAAAGAGACACAATTCAATAAAGGACATTATTGGGTTAATTGATAAAATTGGAATATAAATGGTAGATTAGGTAAATTTATTGTATCGGTGTGAAATTTCCTGAAGTTAACAACTGCTCTGTGATTATATAATAAAAGAGAATGCTCTTATTCTTAGGCGAAACGTGCTGATGTATTTAGGGGGGAAAAGACATGACATATGCAACTTATTCTCAAATGTTTCCTCCCCAGAATTTACATACAAGAGAACCAATAGAGCCGGGTGCAGTGGCTCGTGCCTGGAATCTCAGCACTTTGGGAGGCCAAGGTGGGGGGAGGGGTGCGTCACTTGAATCTGGTCAATATGGCAAAACCTTGTCTCTACTAAAAATACACACACAAAAAATCAGCTGGGCGTGGTGGCGCGCACCTGTAGTCTTAGCTACTAGGGAGGCTGAGGCAGGAGAATCGCTTGAACCTGGGAGGCAGAGGTTGCAGTGAGCCAAGATCTCACCACTGCACTTCAGCCTGGGCAACAGAGTGAGACTCTGCCTCAAAAAAAAAAAAAAAAAAAAGAGAATCAGCAGGGCAAAATGTTAACAATAATTGCAAATAATATGTTGAAATTCAAACAAATTGTTTGAAATTATTTCCAAATAATTTATGCTTTCACATGTGTCTTCAGGTCAGCTGAGACTGATTAATATCACTTGGATTTTGCCCCAGCAGACGGTTGCGTCAAGGCCCACCTCAGGTGTCTGCCATCTTCCTTGGACCACTGGGCTAGGCAAGATACAGTCCTCTCAGGATTAAGGCACTAGTACAAGAAAGAAGGCATGGCTGACTGCACAAACACAGGTTCGGCCCGCTGCTGTGTCACATCTGGCAACATCCCACTGACCAAAGCAAGTCCCACGGCCAAGCCCAAAGTCAGATGGGGGTTGTACATTCTGTCTCTAAAAGCAAATGAAAACAAATGGATTTAAAAGCATTTTCGATAAATAATAAACCACACTGAAGGAAGGAAAAGAACGAATCCAGGTAACTTATGAGGACACTATTTATACCTATGCACTTGGTTTTGGTCAGTGTTTGGATTGGGGGGTAAAGTACAAACAAACCCTGAATTCTGTTTTATTAGTTTTGATCTTTGTACTGAAATGGGCAAAACTGTCTTCGGTATATTATACAATTGAGCAAATGAGTAGTACACGTTGATGTTATTGGGGACAAGGGTTCTCACTGTGGAGGAAGGGAGATGTAAGGATGGGGAAGGCCAAGAAGTACTTGGTGGGAGAGAGCGCAAGGTCCCAGGCAAGAGATTTGGACACATGGAGGGCTGAAAAACTGAGACCAATAATAGTTCAACCTACCACAGGTGGCCAACGTGAATACATAGTAGCTATTTAGAAAAATATTTGTTAAATTACAGCAAGCCAGGAATCTAAGTTAGTAGGGATGAAAATATTGCTTTTGGCTCTGAAAGGGCAGTGTCCCAGTTACCAGGTAACAAAGAAAGAGGCTAGTTCCCCCAGCCTGTCTTACTGAGGCATCGTCTCTACTTACTGAAAAAACATGACAAGGAGGTTGTCCAAGTTCAAGTGCCTGATTTGATATTTCCATGGGAGGAGCGAGCTCTGGGAAATGACAAAGAACAGACAGACTCAAACGATGGAATTACACATTGTTCATTTATGCTGGGGAAATTAACCACCCAGCCCCGGTCACTTGTGCCAGGGTCTCTCTCCTGATGTGGTAGGCAGGACCTTTCAAGATACCCAATTACAGTTTTTTTGTTTCTTTGTTTTTCGAGGTGGAGTCTCACTCTGTCACCCAGACTGGTGGTGCAATAGTGTAATCTCTGCTCATTGCAACCTCCACCTCCTGGGTTCAAGTGATTCTCCTGCCTCAGTCTCCCTAGTACCCGGGATTATAGGCGCCCACCACCAAGCCCAGCTAATTTTTGTACTTTTAGTAGAGATGGGGTTTCACCATGTTGACCAAGCTGGTCTCAAACTCCTGACCTCAAGTGATTGACCTGCCTCAGCCTCTCAAAGTGCTGGGATTACAGGTGTGAATTAATGTGCCTGACCCAACTATAGTTTAGACAGTTGCTGGTTAAGCAAATAATTCGAGCAGATGGAATTGGATCTTCCTAAGGAATGTTCCTGTTACCTTGTGACTTTTCTTTCTCTAGTCTACAAATAAGATAAACTTTTCTCTGGATAACTGGAAGCAATCCTAAAAATCAGAGTATTGTGCCCCTTAAAAAATGTTGAAGAGACTCTACAAAGTCTTGCTCTTTAACACAGTTTTTTGGAGTCCATACCGAACACTCCGTATTGTGACCAGATAATGGACTTATTCCACAGTGGAATAAAGGTTAGATTTAGTCTATGTAGTTTGTGCCTGCCCAGTATTCATTCATTCTTCCTCCAGCAGTGGTGCCAAAAATTCCCTTTGAAGAGCCAGTTCCTCCCATCTATGACTCTTAGTCTATGTGATTCTGGTGGAGCCCACTTCATCCCCACTCCAGGGTGGTCCCAAGTTTCAGACTCAAGCCAATCAGTGCATTCCAAACCCAGTGTTGTTCTAGGATGGTCATGTGATTCAATTCAGCTAAAAAAGGCAGATCTAGGACTTGAAAAACCAAATAATAAACCCCCAAAACAACTCTCTAAATAACCAATAAATTGTGGGGTTTTTT